>OLKM01001931.1:5076-15076 GCA_900291075.1 Melanogrammus aeglefinus
GAGAGGAGAGGGAGGAGAGGGAGGAGAGGAGAGGGAGGAGAGGGAGGAGAGGGAGGGAGGAGAGGGAGGAGAGGGAGGGAGGAGAGGGAGGAGAGGGAGGAGAGGGAGGAGAGGGAGGAGAGGGAGGAGAGGGCCTGGGAGGGGGGACTCACCCACAGCTCGTCTCCAGCAGGCTGTCCCCCACCTGCAGTGAGGCCATGCCGAAGTCCGCTATCCTCATGTTGTTCTTCTCATCCAGCAGGAGGTTCTCCGGCTTCAGGTCTCTGTGACTGGACACACACACCCGCAAATATACAAACACGCAAAAAACATACATACACACAAACAGACGCACACACGCGTCCGCACACACACATACGCACACATATGCACGCACAAACACACAAAAACACACAGACCAAACACACACAATCAATAAGCAGCCTGATTGGATGGTCAAGTAACTAACTAACTTGTTCGTGGCCAGCCGGTATGCTGCTTATATTTCGCTGCATTAAAAAACATCATATCTGTGTCTCTTCCTTATAGATGGACCAATCAGAAACGAGCATTGTTTGTTTTTTGAAAGCGGGAGCTCGGTGCGGGTCAGATAAAAACAGCACCGTCATCCTGGCAGAAAGCGATGAGGTCACCGACCATATGGAATGACTGTGGCAGAAGTCCAGGGCGGAGATGATCTGCCTGAAGAACTTGCGGGCCTCTTTGGGCGTGAGCCGGCCCTTCTTCACCAGGTAGTCGAACAGCTCCCCCCCGGACACGTGCTCCAGGACCAGGTACCTGTGGGGGGCGGGGGGGGGGGGGCAGAGGGTTAGAGGCCCACTACAGATGGCACATGGTCCGACACTCGCCTCGTCCACCATAGACTTAGACAATCACCCTTAAGAAAATACACAGAATGTTCAATTAGGAAATGTTCTAATCGAAAATAATGTACAAATATGGATCCAGCTTTTCGATTTCTATAAAACATTTGATGAATAAAATAGATACACTTGAATGTATTAGTATGGAGATTGCTTTACCCAAAAATCGAAATCATGATCCAAATATGATTAATCGCATAGCCCTATTCGATGGTGAAGTAAAGTGTGGTAGGACAGAAGCGAGAGCTAGCGGTCAGATACGATATTCTACGAGAATATGAGAGAGAGCAGTCACACGCGGCAGGTACCCTGACAGGCAGGGATGTGTGCACACAATGCGTACACGCATTCCTGTCACATTCCTGTACAGTCCTGTACATTCCTGCGGACGCAAAGTTTGATGGACATTTCCTGTCCAGATTTCTGACGGGTAAAATCTGTTGGACTGGGGGTGGGGGGTGGGGGGGGAACGTCAACATCCTAAAGTGAGTGTGAGTGCCCTGTGTTCAAAATTAATAACCGTCTGGTTCACGTTCAAATGCACGCATCTCTCATGTGCACACACACCCACAAATATGTGCATGTTGAATATCATTCTGGCCCGACAAGAATGATATCAATAATATGAATAATACTAACCACAATATTTAAATATTTCAGACTAAACAGATGTATGCTGTACACCATATGTTGTATAACAGGGGCACTATTTTGTTGCCTGAACAGGTACTTCTGGGTCATTGCATACAACGGCACTACTGATCCAAATCCTGTTCATCCCTCGGCCGCGAGGCAGAGGTCAGAGAGGTCTGGAACATGAGGAGGGTTCAGGACGGATACAGGCGGCGGTAAGGCAACCCGAAGGAAACTACGTCTCTCAACATGTGGTGCAGCCTGTTTTAAAGTGTTTAAACTCAGACCACATCAAATGCCCATAATCCTATATGTATATATTTTTTTTTTCATCTGTAGCAGAAGACGATGTTACGATACAGACCACCTAAGTGGCTTTTCTGTTCTCCTACAAATACAAGACGCAGGGGGGCGATGTTTAAAGAACAGTTTATTGTAAGGTTTGCTGAAAATTATACATGGGCTGGTGCACCATGCTGCCTTGTAGGAGATCTCTCTCTGAGAGTGTGTGTGTGCGTGTGTGTGTGTGTGTGTGTGTGTGTGTGTGTGTGTGTGTGTGTGTGTGTGTGTGTGTGTGTGTGTGTGTGTGTGTGTGTGTGTGTGTGTGTGTGTGTGTGTGTGTGTGTGTGTGTGTGTGTGTGTGTGTGTGTGGAGATGGCTGGTTTAACCTGGGACTGAATACTCAATGAGCGACAGAGTGTCGGATCACCTGCCCAATCAGACTCGGGCAGGTGAGGCTGCTTAAACCAGCCATCATCCTCACACACCGCCACGTCCTGTTAGGTCATCTTAGGCCCATCAACACGACACCAGAGAGAAAGACTGTTGTCCGCAGGACTGTGGTATTATTCGTTGTTTTTTTTAGCAGAAAAGTTACACCACCACCTACTGGCCTCTTATACTTACTACACCGTTTTCACTCGTTACGTTCCATTTGGAAGAGGAGAATTCTGAGAAGTTGTCGTCTGGATGCACAGTTTGGGATTCAAAACTGTTTTGAAAATGCTACAGAAAAAGGTGTCATAATGTGCTCTTGCATCGGTGAAACTTCCTTTCTCTGTCTGTATACGGTCTGGGAAACTCCAAGGGCAAAAGTTCACTGTGGAATGCCATCAGCCCCATGTCAGAGATTACCATAATTAGCATGGGTGCCCAGGTGCTGGAGACTGTCGGGCTAGGCTAGGCTAGGTTAGGCTAGGCTAGGCTAGGCTGGGCTCAACCAGTATCTTGGTCAGATATTTTGGAAGGCTAACCTTTTGTACCTTGATTTCTTGCTTTTTACAGTTGATTAAATAGTGGTATAATGGTGTATCTATGAATTATTCATCAATGATTGTATTTTCGAGGTACAATATCTGATTGGAATGTGATTGGTTATCGCTTCCGAGCGCAGAAAGGTCCCCGTGAAAGTTGATTTGAACTCTCGGTGAGACATCAATAGGCTTAGCTTTCTATATTAGCGTTAGCTTTCTCGGCTTGCCTTGTCATCGACATGGCGTGGCTTTATGAGAACCAATGATAACACGCCAGCCAAACCAAAAGGTTTGACCTCGTTATTTCTTATACCCTTTAAGATGGAGGTCTGTGGAGATGCCGTCGCGGTTATTTCAGTTTTCTTTGTATTTGGTTTTGCCGGATAAAACCGTGACACATCTATAATTTAAAATCAGTGATGAATGGGCCCGATGAGAGGCTGCCTGGCAGTGCTGGGACATGAGGGGTGGTGGTAATACTCACAGGTATTTGTTATTCTCGTACACATCGTGTAGCTTCAGAACGTGAGGGTGTTCGATGAGTTTAAGAATCGCAATTTCCCTCTCCACCTGGGGACAGAGGAAGAGAGGGAGGCATGAGAGAGGGGAACGTAAGTCAGGCCTCTAGCTCCAACTACAGCAGAAGAGGTTTACAGAGAGGCTAACACTGTGTTCTAATGCAGTTGAGCAGTTATCCTACATATTTACATTTACATTTAGGGTATTTATCAGACGCTTTTATCCAAAGCGACTTACAATAAGTACATTTGTCAGAAGAAAGAGAAGCAACAATATATGGCTGTCTGTACAGTAAGGATTTTCATAGAACCAAGTGTCAAGCACCTAACAATTGTTAGCTTAACCCATTCCCCGTACACAACAAAGATAGCTAGGATATATCACTTCAACACAAGCCTTCACACACAAAACATAAACACGATGTTTGACCAACCAGGGGGGGGGGGGCAACTAAAAAAAAGTTAGCCGCATCCTCTCAACATTTTGGGGTTCTGGAAGTACGTTAGCAGCTAATTGCGTGTTGGCGTCTCCTGATGCTACTAAAAAGCTGTGGCCCTGGAGCGACTGTTTGGGACAGCCACGGACACACGCAGCGGTGAGCGCGACAGTGCGGTTTCCTGGCTAGCACTCAGAACACGTGTAGACGGACAGGGAAAGTCTTTAGTTCCTCCAGGAGGCTTTAGTTTGTCGTATGGGTTAATAAAGTAAACTCTGAATTGGTTGTTTGACGGCAGAGTCGATGTAGTGCGAGTTTAATTTGGTATCGTCCTGCTTCGGCCACAAAGCCAGGATATTTTTACCGAAGTTTGAGCTTTCCGTCAGGTTCGGTGAAGAATTCAACTTCACAGACAGGGTTACATAACAATGTGTTCCTTTAAACCTAAACTCAAGTATCAACAAGCCTCCAAAAAAACAGCAGGCCATAATTCCTGCTGCATCAGCCAGCGGTCCTTTTAATCGCCAATGAAATGAAGAGCTTATACTTGGCCTGTTGTCTAGAACGTATTGCCCACACAATGGGCTGCTCCCAGTTCCATGCACACAGCCGGGCTATTCTTGGCCCTATATAGAGAGAGACTGAGAGCCAGAGAAGGTTATTGAGTGCAGTCTCTTAGTCTCTCCACATGTCTGCCACTGTGGTCTGGTAGGTAGAGGCCTATATGAAATCAATATCAACTTTAAAGTAATACCTCACTGCCCTGTTTGCTTTTCTGTCGAACATAACCCCGAATCTGATTCAATGTGTGTGAGTTGCGTGTGTATGTTTGTATGGTTCACTCCATCATCTTGTTTTATGATGCAATTACATACACAGGCAGATTTATGGACCGAGAGACAGACGGATGGACGTACAGACGTGCAGACCAACAGAAAGACAGACCGGCAAATATATGGACTGACAGACGGAGGCAGACAGGTGTACAAACAGAAAGACAGAGAGACCGACAGACAGAGTCAGACAGAAGACAGACAGAGACAGACAGACAGACAGACAGACAGACAGACAGACAGACAGACAGACAGACAGACAGACAGACAGACAGACAGACAGACAGACAGACAGACAGACAGACAGACAGACAGACAGACAGACAGACGGACGTACGGATGGGCAAACAACAGAAAGACAGACAGGTGGGCAAATCCCCTACCTTCATAAGAACCGATTCAGAGAGTTTTTCTCTGTTCACTATCTTGATGGCCACCTTCTGACCTGTGATACAGTGGACCCCCAACTTCACCAGCCCTGCCCAGAGAAACGGGGAGAGACAAGAGAGGAGTGAATGAAGGAGGCAGAGGAGGCAATAATTGTGTATCTACACGTGTATAACAATAGAACACACACACAGACACACACACACACACACACACAGACACACACACACACACACACACAACACACACACACACACACACACACACACACACACACACACACACACACACACACACACACACACACACACACACAGTAAACAAGTGATGAGTAAATCAGCATTCCACTGCAGTGTGAGTATGGAGAGAAGTTCTAGAAGACACACTACGCTCTACTTCCCACACCCACGAGGGGGGGCCGACGCGCGTTTCGTAGTTAAATGGAAGCAAACGCAATGACAAACCACGCGTATTCCACTCTCCACCTTACAAACGGAGGAGGACGATGGAGGAGGGAAGGTGTCGCTTACCTGTCTGTCCCTTCCCGAGCGTCTTCTCTAGTCGGTAAGGCCCCACGTACTGGCTGGACTGGCCTGCGGACAGCTCCTTGCCGCTCATCCTTTCCCGCAAGCTCCGTCCCACCCCGTCCCCCCGCGGCAAAGAGACGAGAGACGGCGTAAATTCGAATTCCCGTTAAACGGCGAAATCACATCAGCAGCGATCGGCAGAGAGATGGCGATGGGTGCCTCTTCGCGCGTGGCCACGCCGTAACGACATTACACACACCGCTATTGCGATGTCGCCGGAGGGGAGGGCAGGGAGGGATCGGGATGGAGCAGGAGGAAGCTGTGTGTGTGTGTGTGTGTGTTGGGGGGCTAGGGGGGGGGTGGGGTGGCTCAGTTGTGCTGAATGATCGGATGGGGGCTGGTTCGTGATCGCAAGACGATACAAGCTAACGCCGGCGGGGCCTAGACTGCCGGGCACTTGTCATGCATCCTGCAGGCAAACTACACCCGGAGCAGTCCGTGTGAGGAATGAAAGAGAGTCGAGGATGAGTGGATGAAGCCTCTTGAGATGTTCGGATATCTTTAGTGTGTTTCCCACGCACAACACCAGTGCTCATCGCCTTGTCTCCAAAGTCCGAATTGCGGCACGTGCATCAGTGGCATGAGGATGAGGATGAGGATGAGGATGAGGATGATGAAGTCGGTGAGCGGTCCCGATGAGTCTAGAAGGTATGGCTAAACGTGGGCTACGCCTAGAAGAACGAGGCTGAGCCTCCGTGTAAGCCGCCTCTAATGTCTAGTTCTCCCTCTGGCTATATAGTGGACTCAAAGTGAGCAGATGGAGTCATGACATTCAGTGGGACGGTTACATTTGTTACCCACTGACCAGTGAGAGAACGTGTCAAATATCACCCGAGTCAAAATGTCCTCACCTAACCGAATGCATGCATTCATCAACAGCACACAATCACCCCCCCCACCCCCCCACCCCTCATACGGTGAAATACAGGGCTAGGCTCTCACAAATTAATGCATGGTCCAAATGCAGGCCCTGCACACACATATTCGTCTTCTTATCAAGTCCAGACCGGGATGTCCGGGAATAGCCCGGTGTATCAGGTACAGGCTAATATTCCATTATCACAACAGCAGCAGTGGCAGCAGCACCAGAATGGGTTTTCCAATATCCGGTGTACACTTTAGTTCACCCCCGGCCCTGCATCAAGGAGGGAGGGTGGAGGATGGAGGGTGGAGGGTTGGTGGGGTGGAGGGGTGCACTATCAAAACAGCCTCAGCCGGGGCGCTGTTAGTCTATAGGCTGCCCTGCCTAACTCAGCAGCTACACTGAGATATTGCAACCGTACAAAAAAAAAAGGGGGGGTCGGCCTGTTAGGCTGTTTGTTGTGGGACAATGGGTCCTCCCTGGTCCGCGGTGGGTCTAGAAACATCCACCGTCCCTGCTGGCGGTGCTGGTGATGAGAATAACCGCCTCGCCGTCCCTGGCGTTGGCTCCCTTGCTCTCTCTCCCACCCTCTCTCTCTCCTCGGCCGCGGACGATGCTCATGGTATCACAGCATCTTCTCCTCCCTGTAGCCCACGTCGACGCTCGTATCCCACGCCGGTCCGTCACTGTCCTCCTCCCGGCGGAATGTAGAGAAACAGCGCGTCCTTTGCCCTGGAAACGGTGCGGTGGATATGTCCCGGTGCGCCAAAGTTCCCCTGGTCCAGGCTCCAGAATCCGCCTTTTCATCAGAGATAGAGAGCGCCTGTCTCGCTGCAGCTCCGTTAAAACCCCCCGTCTCTCTTATTTTTTTGGTTCAACCCTCTCTACTCTCTTCCCGTTCGCTCTCTCTCCCTCTCTCTCTCTCTCTCTCTCTCTCTCTCTCTCTCTCTCTCTCTCTCTCCTCTCTCCTCTCTCTCTCTCTCTCTCTCTCTCTCTCTCTCTCTCTCTCTCTCTCTCTCTCTCTCTCTCTCTCTCTCGCTCGCTCTCTCTCGCTCTCTCTCTCTCTCGCGCTCGCTCTCTCTCTCTCTCGCTCTCTCTCGCTCTCGCTCTCTCTCTCTCTCGCTCCCTCCTGTCACTGCCTCCCTCTCCCTCCCTTCGCTAGTCGATACGGGCAGCATCAGCATCCGGGTTCCGTTTATCCCCCCCCCCCCCCCCTCCACACACACACGCACACACCCGACACTCTCCCCTTCCCATCACTCCCTCGCCTCGACCTCACCCTCTGACTTTGCGTCTCTCCATCTGTTCATATAACTCAGATCGATTCATTATTTATTTCATATCGCAACACTTTATTGTTCGTACATTATTGTTATAGTAGCTATTCGCATGTAGGCCTATAGCCTATATAACAATTGTAAACACATTTATAGACGGTAGACATTGCGTTTAATACCCCTTCTTCATCATGTATGGTTCCATTGTGTAAATAATGAATCAATGCCCCGTGCGGACAGCAGGGTAGGCAGGGCCGCGGCTGTAGCGGGACACGTCCCGTGCCGAGCCTTGAGGAGGAGAACACCGGTGGCTCACGAACAGGGGGAGCAGGTGCAGTCGAAACAAAGGAGATGGGACCCAAATACAGACGAGGACTCGGGGAAACGTTAGGCTTTTAATGAAGAAAACTCAAGGATAGCAGTTAACTGAAAAAAAACATGACAAATAAAGGCCTAACGACGCGACAATGGAACAAAGGAAGTGACCTGATAAATATAGTGCACTAATGAGGCAAGATTTACAAGGACGCTCAGGTGAGCAGAGGGGGCAGGTCTAAAGACATCTGGTGGGCAGGTTGAGGATGAAAACCACTGCAGGACCCGGGATGGGAGAAATGCGGTTAGGACACGGGGATCCCAAATCTAATCCCGATTAATCTTAAACGCTCAAAGCGACCAGGTTGATTACATTTGAGCGGATAGCCTACTACGTGTGTGTTTGTGTGTGTACGTGCGCGTGTGTGCGTATGTGTGTGTGTGTGTGTGTGTGTGTGTGTGTGTGTGTGTGTGTGTGTGTGTGTGTGTGTGTGTGTGTGTGTGTGTGTGTGTGTGTGTGTGTGTGTGTGTGTGTGTGTGTGTGTGTGTGTGTGTGTGTGTGTGTGTGTGTGTGTGTGTGTGTGTGTGTGTGGGAGGATAAAGAGAATTAGTAAAACAAAGAGTGAGAATTAATGGCTACATGAAGAGGTTGGTTTACATAAGAACATAGGCTATGTGGAATAACAAATAAGAGACAACCCAAACAAACATTTTGCCACTTTCCCGTTAATAAAAAATCATGACTACAATGTATTTACTGGAATAGCCTATAAAAATGTAGGCTACTCCTCGGACAATGTCATATCATATCATACAAAAAGTCTCATAATTTTAATCCTGCACCGCAATTATTCCCTGTAACCACAAGATAGCGCCCGAGCCCAGCCAGCGGCCCAGCCCAGTCGCCCCGTTTCCCAGAATGATCTCCTCCATGCCTGGTCTCAAAGTAAGACTATATACTGTGATTAATAACCTTCATCAGAGGAGGCGAGTTGTTAAACTCCTCTGCATTCATGAGACGAGCGGAGAAATATACACCGCGTGCGGCGTGCTGATACACCAGGCGGTGGATCGCCCTGCCTCGGCCGGCCTGGTCGCTCTGCCAAGGGGCAGGAATTGATTTCCTGTGAGCCGCGCAATAAAAGCAAGAGTTTAACGTCAACGCTGCAGTTTCGCTGCTCCTGCTTCTTTCTTATTTTCCTTTTGTTGCAATCGATGGTAAAAGAGAAAAGAAATCCTGTCCAGTTAAAAGAACAAGACGCTTTAATACAGCATGACAGCTGTTTTGCATATATATTAGGCTATTATAGGTTACATGCGTCAACGTTTGTGACCCTCCACTTACCTGCATTGGGCAGGCTTAACGTGTTGCCGGTGTCGTTTTATATCAATATAGTTCCTGGTCTGCGTTAATTGTAGCCTATGCTTT
Source organism: Melanogrammus aeglefinus (assembly GCA_900291075.1). Taxonomy (NCBI): domain Eukaryota; kingdom Metazoa; phylum Chordata; class Actinopteri; order Gadiformes; family Gadidae; genus Melanogrammus; species Melanogrammus aeglefinus. Next base: position 14,471 of record OLKM01001931.1, read on the forward strand.
TTTTTTCCTTTTTATAGTTTTCATAAAAGTCAAATTTTTGCACCCAATTAAATTTCATCTAATTTTGTTGTTCCGTGGTCGACTGTCACGCATAGCACGGTGATTGACAGCTAGCTTTGGCTTTGACTGGTTCAAATATCAAGGTGAAGCCCCGCCCTCAACTCCATCGGCTGCGGGACGGGGCCTCGTGGCTCTCGCGGAAGTCTCCTGGTCGGCATACTGGAGTAAAGCGCGTTCCCATTGGCTACATCCCCTTAGATCAGTTGCAGCTCCCGTTCTAATAGATTATGTTTCGGCAGAGGAGCTTTCCTGCCCAAATGCATAATCCCTCCTTGAGTCTGCTTCTTCCGTTTTTCTTTTGTTGTGTAACTTGTGTTCCAACTTGAGCAGGTTTGATAAAGACACCAGCCCCAGTTCTGCTACGGGGGTGTAACCAATGGGAATGAGGCTTTACAAGAGGCTTCATGCATGGAAAAAAATAGAAAACGAGAGAAATATAAAATAAAACGCAGAGCTAACCCCTTCATTGTATATATCCATGTAATAATATTTAAAATAAAAGTACATTTGGTATTAAAACTAGCTTTCAGGCATCTCTCAATGTAA
>OLKM01001931.1:17576-30076 GCA_900291075.1 Melanogrammus aeglefinus
CACCAGGCGAAGACATTTCTGGACACCAGCTTTCCTTACTGTGGCTGGGATGGGTTTTTTTTTTTATTCTGCAAATATTTGCCCTGCTTTCGGCTCTTGGTATCCGACTAATACTAGTGCATCGTCTCTGGGACTCTCTACATCTGCCAACTCACTAGCGCTTTTGTAACAATATTTGAAGAGGACCCCCCCCCCATCCTACAAATTTGTACTGTAGCCAAGAAGCACAGCTGTCCGCCATACGGACTTCCCTGCCCCCCCCCAGGCCTTAAACCTGTGATTAACCCAGAGTGATGTCCCCCCAAACTGAATTAACAGAGCCCCCCCAAAAAAAAAACACAATTACATTTCGGCAGCAATTCTTTTTTAAACTCTTTATTTCCATTTAAATGTATTAATTTCAAGTCAACAATATACATGAAATCCTCATGGTCTCTCTGGAACTGCATACAATTCAAACGCATCGTATCCACATACTGGGGAGAGGAAAGGGGGTTTTACAGTGGGGGGAGACGTTGGAAGACACCATTAAATCCTAAAACAGAGGGGTGGTGGGGAGAGGGGAGAGGGGAGAGGGGAGAGGGTGGGGGTGGAGAACGGTTAAAGTCGAGGGGCTTCAGCCGCCAGGTTCCGAAAACCTCCGGTCCGAGGGCGACACAATCTTCATCACGCCGCCATTGAAGTCGTTCAGTCCAGTGCTGATGTGCAGAAGGGAATGCTGGGAACTGGGAGGACTCAGTGCAGTGGACCTGGGGGGGGGGGCAGAGAGAGAGGGAGGAAATGAGCTAAAGTAAAGCATGTGTGGGTCACCAAGACGCCAGCTCCCCCTCCCAGGGTACATTGCTGAAGGGGCAAAAGATATTTCAGTTTGCTCCAAGGGGCGCGCGGGGGGGCGGGGGGGGGTTGGCGGCTGTACCCCGGTATGGGGAGGGGGGGTTATGGGGGCGCATGGGTTGGGCGTGAAGCCGGTTATAAAGCAGACCACATGACTCCCCTGTGAGGGCCCTGATTGGCTGCCTGAGCCATGTTCTGTATATGTTCTGCAGGCGTAGCGGATTTAGGGTATAGCTGATCGAAGCAGTCAATACTAATTACCTTTTTACTAGTAACGAGTAACCTTTTCATTATTTACCTGTGAATCAAATAAAATGCCTAGAAAATATAAAGGATATGATTTTCATATTGTCCGCAAATGTTGTATTCGCTAACCCTCCAAACTTCAACAGGGCGAAAATAGAGGAAACTATTTTGAACGCTTTAGTGTGCCAACCCGTTTTAAAGTGTCGGATTGGGTTGTTGTCGATAAGGGTGAATTCGATTGTAGTGTCAAGGAAAGGCTCCATTCAGGACGAGAGTCTGACTCTACAGTAGTCTCCCCCGGCCCCCCGACAAGGGGAGGGTCACACAAGCTTCAAAATAAAAGCGTCAGCGGAACTTGTGTAACGTTTGGAGGGGCTTACGTTTGCGGTAGGACCGGCGGTCTTCACGACGTCTCCGCGGCCGCGCTCTTCACACAGGCGGCGAAGGCCTCCAACAGGTCCTTGCAGCCTTCGGCTCCGTTCGCTGCCACACTGAGGAGGAGGAAGAGAGGAAGAGGACGATGAAGGATTTGAGACGTTGTATACATTGCAGGTTCTGGCAGTCTTGTGTCCTATGTATGAAAGGTATCTTGAATTGCATCGAATGGCATGTTTGTATCGGTTGTTAGCTTGCTGCCTGCCCAGGAACTGCTACTATAATATAAATAAATATAATATAAAGGCACAATGGTCCCATGTCAAATATAGGAGAAGTTGAAGAAAACTTTCAGAAAAATGAATAGACTGGGACTCATGTGGAATTGATTGCTGTAAAGTGTGGACAGAAATGTCCTCCCAATCCCACTGCCCAGTCCCTCTGAAGCGAGAGAGGCAGAGGCCACAGAGGGTTGAAGATATTTGGACCACGCAAGATGTCCACCTATCAACGTGAGCCCGAATTGTTCAATTGTGTGTCCACTCAATGGCAGCACAGGGCAGTACGCTGCATCGGATTAGTAACGTCAACCAGGATCACATCGAGGCCAAGTTGACCTCTCCTGTCTACAGCAGACCGAGAGAAAGACAGACTAGATGAGAGAGAGAGATAGAGAGAGGGATGAGAGAGAGAGAGAGAGAGAGGGAGAGAGAGATACAAAAAAAAAAGAGCGATAGAGAGAGAGAGATTATTTCCGTCCAACACAGCCACAGACATTGTCATAGCAAGTTAGGGTGATGAATCGAAAGGAGAGAGAGAACGAGAGAGAGCGAGAGCGAGAGCGAGAGAGAGAGCGAGAGCGAGAGAGAGAGCGAGAAAGAGAGAGAGAACGAGAGAGAGAACGAGAGAACGAGAGAGCGAGAGAGCGAGAGAGAGAGAGAGAGAGAACGAGAGAGAGAACGAGAGAACGAGAGAGAGAGAGAGAGAACAAACAAGAGAATGAACAGGGAGAGGGAGGGTGACGGAGGGATAAACCACAGCGTCCTGTTCGCCAGTAGGCCGGGAAGGGAGCGATTGCGTAAACCAGCCATGATACACGCCACGGATTAACATAACGGGAGAGGGTTTGGAGGTCAACACGTAAATGAAAGGGCACCTCCCCTCTCTCCCCCTGCCTACCTCTGGTCCTCCCCTCCCTTCTCCTCCCTCTTCATTTCCTGCATTGGCACCTCAGCGTTGACACAGTCAGTTCAGTCTACAGTGCAGAGGGCTGGAGCCTCATTCCCAGTGGACCGTATCTTCCCCATCACACGTCACACTCTCTATGATTACCACCGCCGCATCGACACACAGTCGATTATCACTCAATGATTCCATGTGTGAGTGCTCTGCCAACCCCCCCCCCCCCCCTCTGCATCACCACGCGTAGCCTGTGGAGTGACCAGGCTCCTCCCCCTTACGTCACAGTCGTTGCGGGCAGGAGGTTACGCAACTCACAGCTGGAAGACTCCGGATTAACCGTAACCGTGCTTTCATCCCGCAGTCGTCGAAGTGGAGCAAGGACGGATGGACAGTGTGTGTGTGTGTGTGTGTGTGTGTGTGTGTGTGTGTGTGTGTGTGTGTGTGTGTGTGTGTGTGTGTGTGTGTGTGTGTGTGTGTGTGTGTGTGTGTGTGTGTGTGTGTGTGTGTGTGTGTGTCTCCGACAGACCCATCTAGCCAATAGCCTGAGGAGGAGGGTGGGTCAGCCACCTTCTGACCAATCCACATTAATCCACGGCAGTCCTCATTACCAAAATGGAGGTAGGATGGTCACATTATAATCTAGGCTAAAATATTCGCCTAGCAAAGGACATTTGGACTAAAAAGGTATCAATTGTTCAAGGATGGAGCCAAACATAATTTCCGTGGGCCAAGACCTATTGACACGCGGACGCCAATCGCAGTCCCCTATATGAAGCATCAATGCCATTTTCCAACTTTTCCGTCCTCTGATATACCATTAGCTTGCCGCAGAGTAGCATCTGTTAGCATGCTAGTGATGGAGTTCTGGCTGGGAGGGGGTGTGGGCGTGGCCTGCCCGGACAATCAGGAAATGGAGGCTGAATAATTTAGCGGGAGGGGTCCTCAGGAGACGGTCATGAATAACGGATGGCCCACGCTGCAGCAGGGGCCGGAGAACAAATGGCTGCCGATGGGCTGGACCACTTAAGGGTGGGGGGAGGATGCACAGCAGGCCTGCCAGGGCCTAATGGTTGATTACATGTTGGTGTGGGAGAGGGGGAGGGGCGCTGGACGCTCAGGGCCACCAGCCAATGAGCTGAGGAGGAGGACGGGGTTATATAGAGCATCTAGCCAATAGGCGGAGGAGGAGGGAGGGTTATATAGAGCATCTAGCCAATAGGGTGAGGAGGAGGGTGGGTTTGATAGAGAAACTAGCCAATGGGGGAGAGGGGTTTGGTAACTACCAATGTGCAATTTAGTCCACCAGTATATCACAACTGCCTTAAGGACATTACAAATCATCCTATGGCCATGTTGAATAGGTAAATGAGTACATTGTCAGAAGAAATAAAACAATGTTTCGCTGTCGGTACAGTAAAGATGTTTATAGAAGTGCCAAGCAGCCACAATTGTTAGGTTTACCCATTCCCCGTACACAACAGATCCAGCTAGGACTCTCTTCAAAACAGGTTGGACAGGTAGGAAGTTGATTCCACACAGTTAAACCCCCCCCCACGTCAGTACTTAGTGTAGACTCACACAATTATGAATGAACAGTATTTGAATCCCCTATGTAGGGAGTTGGAGGGGGGGGACTTCACAGACTCCTGCAGAGTCACCACATTCCAGAGGGAAAGAGGAATCTGTCTACAAAGCAGCGCATGTGTGCACATGAATAACTCTGGTATGCAGTCTTGGGTCAGGGTCTGGCAGCTCACTAACCCATATTTAAAAAGGTCAGCTCACACACCCCGTGGAGCTACTGTTGTAAGAACAAGTAGTCAGAGTAACTAATACAGGATCGGTAGCGCCACAGGTACAAAGTCTTTGAACGCGGACGAGAAACGACTGATGCAGTGACTGCATGTCGTTAAATGCATGCCACAACTTTTACTGGCTTATTCATGTCACTGCATAAAAATCTGAGCTCCATCGACACATAAAATACCATGTCAATCTGATTAGATGATACCTCAAGTTTGCTTACACCAAACACAAGATGAGATCAGGAATGTTTTGAGGATATCATACTATAAACATGTGATCAGCATGAAATACCCAAAACATTCCCTCTCTCACCTTAGTGTTTGAAATGTTCAAATGTCTCCTAAAGCTTCAAGTCTGGCCAACGGAATAACGACATCATAGCGTCATAACCAAGATCCTACGCAAGATCATTAATTATGAACACCTGACCTCAGATGCCCTCAGCTCCATTCAGAACTGAATGCCGTTCTCATGCTACTTCTGTATGCTCAGGAACAAGCTCGAGACACGTGCAACCCCCGACATCTCATCGGTTTTCCCTTCTAAACGCGCCATGCAATCCCACTCTTGCAACCACCATCAATTAACTATTCTTGTTATTCTAGAAAATATGGACTTTTTGCCCCAAATACCATTTTGAATACATACAAACTCTATGAGGCCGTAGTTAGGTCGATCTTCAACTTAACTTCAAAGTACAACCTGTGACATCTCCCTCCATAAACCTTGTAATTTCCAACATGGCCGACAACAGGGTGGGGTGAAGATGGACGACAAGGTGACCGTTTGCTTTGCTGGCCTACTTTTTTTATGAACAGGTGTCAAACGAAGCTGAGATCTGATCTAGGGTTGGGAAAGTCTCATGGTATCTTGTACATACAGCCACACACTGTAAAACACACACACACACACACACACACACACACACACACACACACACACACACACACACACACACACACACACACACACACACACACACACACACACACACACACACACACACACACACACAGTTATTTGAAGACTTCTAAAAATACATCGTTTTTCGAGTGTACATTACAATCATTTTGTCGCACATGTTTAAGCTGAAGCCTGACTTGAGTCCGGCTTCTGCCTACGGATTGCTTCATGTACGACAATTAGAAGAGGCAGGAACAACGATGTATGCAGGAATAAAAGCTTCATAGAAACAAACTCAAAAAACAGCAACATTCCCATGCAGGACTCATTTCAGATAGTAATTTGTTTCGGGTCACCTTTCTTCAATGTATAAACATTAAGCTATACATTTACCATCTGTCCATACAATCTATAATCTTAAACAAACACATTATGGCTGAACGACCTGAGGCCAAATTTCCTTCTTATATTATTTTGGCGCTTGTTAAATTTTAACAAGTTGTTACCTAATCATATGTACCACGACCTGCCCCTGTTTCAATAGGACGCCTTATCTTCCACACACAGACACACACGCTGATGCATGCAAACCAAGACACACACACACACACACACACACACACACACACACACACACACACACACACACACACACACACACACACACACACACACACACACACACACACACACACACACACACACACACACACACACACACACACGGTTTGGTCAGGGAGGTTTATCAGCCCAGAGCATCTGCACTGCTTAGATAGACGAAAGTTACCCAGAAGTGTCAATAAAGTATTTAACAAGTCCCAAAGAATGTAAAGATACCGAATATTAAAATCCTGTTTGTACACGTTGACTCAATCGAGGATTCAAACGAAAGTGTTCCTCGCGATTATCTCTTTCATCCTCGTTTTATTAAAGCCAGCTTAATAACTTAAAATCGAAAAACCTTCTGAAGCTTGTATAATATACTCCCATGCTATATCAACGTGCTAGAAAAGAAACAAAATCGTTGCGTGGAACTGCTTTGACATTGACAATGTCATTGACCAACGTGCGCAGGCACACTGCGTCGGCCATGTTGTTCTGCCTCCGCTAGTTCATCAGGAAATGACACTGGAGCTCTCACTGGCTGAGGGGTGGGTTTCACAAACCAGGGGGGGGATCTCTCAGCTCCACAGTGTTCACATATAAGACACAATCACTCTCTTAATGACCGATACAACGTGTTCTTTCTGGGGGGGGGGGGTCTCCCTCTCGCTAATTTCTCTTTAGAGAGCCTAGGGCGTGGGGGGGGGGCATCCCATTCTCTTCCAACTCGTAGGCACCTCATTAACCCCCTCCTAAAACAGAGGGCACCGCGACCTTTCACCCCCCAGACCCGGGGAACACGTCGTGCTCAATCTGAGGAAAACTGCTGGTCCACACGATATTCAAGCTGTGCAACACGCCAATCGGACGCCGCCATGTCCCTCCGCCGCGACTCCATTTTAGCTCCCCGAAAAAAACGGACGGATGCTACAGCGCCCCAAACGCGGTCGTCCATTCGCGGTAACACTCGCTTCCGAAGCGCTCTTTAGATCCGAACATTCGGGTGAATCTCGAGCTGGAAAGAGCTTTGAAACGGACTTTGGTGGAGGCTCCCTGTCGTCGGGCTGGGGGTGTGGGGGGGATCAGTGTCATTACATCACGCTCCTCTGCCCAAAGACACAAGGTGTCAGGCAACCATTTCTCCCTTTCGGAATGGCGAAATACGCAATGGCTCCAAGGACGGACTGCATATGTATGAATACAGAGGAATTGGGACAGTAATGCCAAAACAGATCTTAGGCAGACGGCAGAACAAGTGCAATCCTATTTAGAGGCGTGGGCCTCAGACCAGCGGGTTGGATGTGCAAGGGCAGAAGTGCGGAAACATGAACTGGAATTAACCTAACCAAACCCTGATCGATCGATATATTTACGTGAATTCCGCGTAGATATCGAGCATGATGCCCCAGTGCATGATACGCATTGACCTATCCTGTAGACTTGTTATCACACACACACACACACACACACACACACACACACACACACACACACACACACACACACACACACACACACACACACACACACACACACACACACACACACACACACACACACACACACACACTCTTTCACCTACCACTTATCCAGGTTGGCTTTGATCTCGGCGCAGACGGCCGCGACGGGGGCCTCAGCAGGAGCGGCGGTCTCAGAGTCCGACATGTCTGTGGGTGATGGTGGTGGTGGTGGTGGCGGCGGCGGCGGCGGCGGTGGTGGTGGTGGTGCTGTCTGTGGTGGTCACACTTCTCCTGCCTGTACCACGGAGAGAGAGACAGCGAGAGTGGGAGAGAGAGAGAGAGAGAGAGAGAGAGAGAGAGTGTGTGAGAGAGAGAGAGGGGGCACATGAAGGGGGGAGGGCCGAGGAGCAGAACATGACACGGAGGACACATGTGCGCATAATGAGGGGGCGGGGTCATAGTGTGGGGTGGGGGGGGGGGGGTGTTTGTTGGGTGAGGCTTCTATGAGAGGTGATACAACTATTTGACACTTCAAATAGGCCTGTTGTGATGCAATTGGCCTACTTGAAATGTCAAATAGCTTCAGTCCGAAGGAGCCGAACCTATGTTTAGGAATTTTTATGTGGTGTGCAGTGCAGAGGTTGGTTAAACTATTAACATATTAACAGTTAAAAGACTAAATAGACGCAACCACGTCATCAGGTCAGCACGTTTCCCAACCCATGCAAAGTGGTCGCAGGAGAGGAGAAAAATAATTGCAATGCATAGAGAAAATAATCATCGACTAAATCGCGCCCCCTGATGGGATGGTCTAGGAATTACAGTCTAAAGGGTGAAACTGTATAATTTAATAGGGATGCAGAAGCTGTAAGGAAATCAAGCATAAAAGTTCAGTAGCAAATTTAGAAATGATCAACAGATATTTGCGGTAAGGCCAGGCGACTCCCTGAAGCGCATGCCACGGCATGAACCGAAGAAAATTCATGGAACGTATCCCAAGGTTAGATAACAGCGCATAAGGTTACGTAATTCACTCACGACAGATAGCGGACACATACAGTATATCCACTAGCTTATATCTAGTATTAACCTAGTTCATTTCGAGCGTGCAGCAAACAATTACAGCAAATGAATGCAACACTTTCAGCCCCAAACTTTTAGGCAAAATGTCGTATCCCCCCCCCCCCCCCTCCGAAAAAATGGATTTGGTGTCACAAGCTTTTTCTAATTGGTTTTTGTGGCGGCCTGTTTTTCTTTAATCACCGAGGCTTCTGTCTGCTGGCCTACAGAAAACCTTTGCAACAGTTTCAACAGGTTTTGGCGAAAATAAATTGAGGATGTGATCAGTCAATCAAGTCCTAGGCTACTACGATTTCTGCAGGCCCCCACTTCCATATGGAGCGTTTCTACTCGGAGCGCAGCCTCGAATTACATGCGCTCCAATGACAACCAATTATGCCCCATCGCCCAAGGACGACAGCGTCCTCGGCTGCCGCAGGACTAGGCCTACTTATTGTCGTGCATTTGTGAATGAGAAATACGTGGAACGAAAATGTTTATATTCAACACAATGTTTTAACACAGGTGGCGCAAAACCATCTAACTGTTGCACGCAAACAAAATAAGCATTTGCATATATTGCGACTATTATTTGGCGCACACAAAACAAAACTTACAAACATACACATGAAACAGATTAATTAGCCGTTTTGGTGATTTCGGTTGAAGAAAGAGTTCTGCATTGCATGTCCGCATGACCTAGCCATGTGCGACAATAGGAACACAATGTTCCAAAGCCGACATGCAACATCCACGTGTAAGAATCCCCATGTAATACCGTGGATTAAAGCCCCAAAACAATGCATTGAATCCTACCTATCCACAGATGGGATGTCCTGTCCTGCTTCAGAGTAAGGGAAAAGAAGAGTTGGGATTGTTGGAATGATTTGAAATCGAGCCGATGTTCTGCAACTGCACACTGCTCTTTTTTTTTTCAAAGGGGGCGTGAAACCATGCTTTTACGACGGACCAACGTGTGTGCTCTGTATGTGCGTGTGTGCTTCGGTGTGTGTGCTCTCGTGTGTACATATCACAATGCAGTGGGCCAGCAGAAGGGCAGCGTGTTCTTCCTATTCACACACACAATCCAACACGCACACACACACACACACACACACACACACACACACACACACACACACACACACACACACACACACACACACACACACACACACACACACACACACACACACACACACACACACACACACACACACACATTTCTATAAGGGACGGGAGGGAGACAATTAAAGACAGGTCTCTACCTGCCAAGTGAGTATCTTATGAAGGACCATGCGTTGGTTAATATAGGGACAGGGAAGTAGGACTTAAAAATAGAGAAGAGCGAGAAATAGGAGAAGGAACAGAGACAGAGTGGATAATGTGCTCTCTCTGAAAGCACGAGAGAGAGAATTCTTTATTGTTTGTTTCTCATGCCAATAGAGAGAGAGAGAGAGAGAGAGAGAGAGAGAGAGAGAGAGAGAGAGCTTAGATGATAGAGAGCGAATAGAGAGAGAGAGAGAGAGAAGAGAGAGAGAGAAGAGAGAGAGAGAGAGAGAGAGAGAGAGAGAGAGAGAGAGAGAGAGAGAGAGAGAGAGAGAGAGGATTAGGGTTAGTTCCTTTATCAGATGTTTAATGTCGTCATATGATTGTGATTGTGATTAAGGGCAATGAGGACCTGTCTCACTCTCTCCTCATACACTCTGTCGCGGTGTTTGGGTGTGTGATCAGGGCACAGTTATTAATCTCTGCTGGGTTACTTTTTCCATACCGTGCTGAGTTGAGACTAGAGAGGATCATTCATGCCCCAAGGCAGTGTGCATATCTGTTTGTTGTTTATACATGCATACACACACACACAGGCACACCAATGAACACTCACAGACACACAAACATGAACCGACACAGACACATACACACACAGGCACACCAATGAACATGCAGAGACACACACACACACAGGCTAATGCACATGCACTCACACACACATTCATGCACACACAAACACGCACGGACACACAAACATGAACCGACACACACACACACACACACACACACACACACACACACACACACACACACACACACACACACACACACACACACACACACACACACACACACACACACACACACACACACACACATTAAACAGACACAACCAGAACAAATAACGCACAAGAAAGCAGCAGGCAAGATCTAAGCAGAAAGGAAAGTAGTGCAATCTCAATTTATCTGTAAGGGGTAAATTACCAGCGAGTTACAGAAACAGGTATCGTTCCTTGTCTGTGAATGCCGCTACATACTCTCGCAACACAACTCACGTTTGTGCCGTATAGAAATCTGAGCCGGCATCAAGTTGGTGGTTGTGCCCAAACCAACGCTACGCTTAATGCCAGGGAAAATATTGGCGGTCAGAAGAGTGTGTATGTGTGCGCATGCATGTGTCTGAGTCAAGGTTAGAGCCCTACTGAAGGTCACTGTATACCTGTACATACACCACTGTACACTATATGTGTGGGAAAAACCCCACCTCTCCAAACTAATCGCGGTTCTTTGCATTGGTCGTCCAAAACGACCCACATAAATGTTTAAGCCCCCTATCGACTGTTCGAATAAACGCCAATATGTTACGTGTGTCAAGGTTCTGCCGCGCCAAAACAAAATGGATGGCATTCATTTTATTTGAAAAGCAAAAATTTCAAGATAGTTTTCGGCATTACAATGTGCTTCGATAACATTTCATGGTTAACTTAAATGGTAGATTATATACATTAAGTCTAACCCTATAGAGGAAGATATGTAATGAGAAGGTGACCAAGAGGTCACCTTCTTATTAGAAAGAGGGCCTCAATGACGAGTACAAATATACGTTTGGGAGCTCTAGCCCTACAGGAAGTAACTAAAAAAGCCTCAGAAAATACTCCATCTCGTAGTGGTCTTACATCACAACAGGTTATGAACCAAATTCACAGGAACTTTTTTTACACCTCATAAGGACCCAAAAAGAAGGCTTTTGACCTTTTGACCCTCTGTGTTTAAAACGTGTCCACAGGCCATCGGCCTTCACGCGGCTCAATGCATAAGGTTGTATCAGCATCTCAACCGGAATGGGAACATTAAAACCAACGCCGTTTTATTCTAATTTACTGCAGGGTTGGAGGCCATGCCTCTTTATGGTCCCTTTCAAGATGCGTAGATACGTAAATCGTAAACACGTTCCCCTGGGTCCCAGGAATGACATATCTGGAATTTGCATTTCTAGTGCTTGCAGAGAATAGTTTGCCCAAAGGGGGATGTTTCTAAAGCAGAGCGGAATGTGGTGCAAACAGACATACTGGAGCTAGGACCGCCCTCCTGCTCTGATACCTGAAAAACTGGTTCCAGGGCACGACTGGGACCCCACGCCGGACCGTGACCCTTTGACCCCGGGGGCGGGGGCGGGGGCGGGGGCGGGGGCGCGGGCCGGGCGCGGGCGCGCGGGGGGGGGGGGTCAGGGTTACACAGTTGCCTCCACGCCTCCAGCTCCTACCCAAGTGTCCTTGTCTCCAAGGTCACCTACTAACTACATAACTACCTGTAGGCGGGGCTTCAGTAAACCTTAATGCCCTGATTCATATAAAAGAGACCAGACTCCTCAATCGCAATCCCACATCGTTCTGGGCCCCACATACATCACTTATATATTTCTATGATCCCAATGCTGATAATTGCAGTAGCCTTTTATGCTTCGAAAACCGAAGAATTATTTGTTATGATTGTCTTTGATAGAAAAATGTATGCATAAAATTGGGCTATGGGGTGGATTTTCTGTCAGAAGCAAAGCGAACATGAAGTTCTGTTATGTCTTATAAAACATTTCCTCCTAATCCGTCCTGTCTTCCCTGGGTCACTTGAAATGTTTCAATTGAAAGAAAATCACCAGTTACATCAAATAGCACACAACAACTCAGATAACAACGCAAAGACATAGATTCAAACAACAAGCAAGCTGCGTCCATATGAATCACAATGGCAACGAGGGAAAAC
>OLKM01001931.1:35076-47576 GCA_900291075.1 Melanogrammus aeglefinus
AACGCAACAATACCCAGTAAAATAAACAAACCTAACCTGGTGTAACCCAACTGCCCTGGGGCGCAGATGGGCCCGGCCTCCCAGTACCTGTCCTACCTGCCCTACCGCGGGGGCCCCAACCTAGGCGAGGACAGCTCCTCCAAGCTGGTCAACTTCCACTTCCTGCTGTCCTGCCTCCGTCGCGACTCCCACAAGATCGACAGCTTCCTGAAGGTGCTACGCTGCAGGGCAGCCAAGTCCAGGCCCGGCTCCTGCTAGGCTCGGCCAACGCAGGACTGGCGCTGGAATGATGGACAGATGAACCGGCGGGAAACTGGCTGCACTTTATTCCTCCTCTTACACTCACTCCCTCCATGTGATGGGAACGAAACACCCTGTGCCTGTTACTGCTTGAATTTCAATAAATACCTTTTTTTTTCTTGCATTTCTTTTGTCACGTCCAAGGTTTTGAGTCCAATGTTATAATATTAGTATTATCTATTGTTAGTGATTATTATTTAACACAGCACTAATAATATAGTATAGGTTTTGTAAAGGGTCCTGTATAGAAAGTCGTAGAAAAAAGTACGCAACCTGCGTTGCGCACGTCGTGAATACTGAACAGAGCGTACAATTCACAGGAGAAGAAAAACAAGCACAATTGCCATGGCGACAACAACTAAACAGAAATCTATTCTCTTCCTTTCTGCATGTCGATGATCCACCAATAATCTGCTGTACTGTTGCACTAGAGTTATGTCCAACTAAAGACTGCCTCGTTGGTTCCTGCGGGTTTGGATCACAGTGCGGGTTTATGGGTCTCGCGGAGCCACGGGGCGGAGAGGTCCCGCAGACCAGCTATGAAATCGGCCTCAGGTACTCGCGACCTCCGCCCTTCAAGGTGGAGGTGGTCGGCAAGGTGGGTGCTCCTGAATGGTTTCTTCATTGACTTTACGCTCCGTGACGTCCCTTGCAGACACTTTAAAGCGCCATAACTCCATAAGTGATGGCGCGTTTTGCACTATAAGTTGGGCAATAAGCCCAATTTATAGTCACAACACATGATCAATGCAAGTCTTGAGTCTATAAATCTTTTGATATATAAATGTTTTTAAGAGTGCTACAGATGTTATCTTTTGAATACCCTATTAGAGCTCCCCTCCCTATTAGAGGCCATTTGGACACAGTGCCACAGACATGTCTTTTGATGATTTAAGTCACTGACGGGTGCTCGGATGCGCTTTCGAAAAGTCAGAGGGTGGCTGACCTTTCGTTTAAATAGACAACATTTGAACTTTGAGTGGATGGAGGCAGTAGGTGCAGAATCTGGGCGGCTTTGAATGCCTCGATCCGAAAGAGACCGACAAGTGACACATGCAGGACAGCCGGCTCGGACCCGCCCCCCTGTCGCGGCCTTAAAGAGGTGGACAGTAGATATGGAGAGAATTATATTTAATCAAGAATCAAAAGCACATCTCCCGGTACCAATAAGGAGGTACGCCAGACTACCAGGAGTGATATTGACCCAAACCAGAGGTCATACTATTTTAAATGGATCTCCATTTAAAACCTGCTGTGAAATGTAGCACTGAAAGATCAGAGGTCAATAATGGTTGAAACACTGCAAATCAAAGACCGTTGTTGTCCCTCGCACAATATGACACTTTGACGATTCTGGAGCCTGTAGCAACAGGCTGCAGAACACAAAGCATGTAGCTTAACCCAAACCACTTTGATGACGATTGTGTAGCCTGTGACTTAACCCAAAGCGAACGGGTGGTGCTTTGGTGAGCGTGACAACACGGTTAATGTAGACACTGTCGACAGGGCGGACCCCTTCCCCCCATTCTTCAGCGGGTCGCCCATTCAGCTCCCGCGGCCCCGGGCACCACGTCGGGGACAGCGCACGCCGGGCGGCCCCAGGCCGGCTGGCAGGTCCAGACCCGCTACCCCAAGGCTCCCCCACACTGGACGTCCCACCGCATCGCCCCCCTGGCCCAGCGGGTGAGGAGGGGGGGGGACCCGGGGGACCCTCATGGATTCTGCGTTTTCACTCGCAGGAATCCGCGAGGAATTCCGTCGAAGGAATACCTTTACAAATGGAATTTTATATATGCAAAAATATATAAAATGGTCTTAGATACTGATTAGTTGTTTACTAAAAAAATCATTATTTTGCATCCAGAAGGGGAGCTCACTGGGTTAGCATTAATTAGTGAACTTCCCCAATTTCCAGCCTGTGTATATATATATTATTTCTTTAGTTCCACTAATCGTTTGTTAATGTTTCTGATGGGGCATTAATTGAAGTTGCACACAGCCAGACTTTCTCTTGCTTGAAGTCTGGAAAAGGGGGGATGCCAGCTTTATTTTCCCGAACCCACGTGTGACGTTCCCCTATCTTTGATGTTCTACAGAATAAATGCTGACAAGATAAACAGACGTCTCCTCGACGACGTCTTCGGTCATCACTTAGCCACACAAAGACTTTGATATTAATGTAGCACGCTGGTTAAAGTCTCTTACAACAGTATCCGTTAGCCTTCCATTGAAATGCAGATGAGCTACAAGGACATTAGCTAAGCTCATGGAAGGGGAATTATGTTTATTTAGGATCACTTCCAAAGATTCCCAATGGGTCAGAATAGTGGTGCCGGTTAACACAACACGATTGTAGTTTGTCTTCGAACACACAAAAGATCCAGAACTATTTTGGCTCTGTGATCGCAACGCTGCCTGTGATTGGCTGCTGGCACACGTATATCATCTCAAGGCTCGCGTGTGTGTTTCTGTGGGCATCAGCTGAGTGTGTGAACGGAAACTAACGTGAAGTCTCTCAGATGGTCCGTTGGTGTATGACTATCATTTGGATTGGACTTGATCCTGGTCATACATCAGACCATGGTGGGGCGTTTACAGGCGATATTAAATCCATTTGTTATCATGCTGTTTCTTTCTCCCTCCACCCAGCTGAAGGAGAACCCCTCCGTCCGCGTTCTGTCCGCTCCGCTCAGTGAGGCCCGGGATCGCTACCGGGGCCTGCAGGCACCGCACCCCCCCGTCCCACAACAGTATAACACTCTGGGGGTGAGCTGGACCCCGTCCCACAACACTATGACACTCTGAGGGTGAGCTAGACCCCGTCCCACAACAGTATAACACTCTGAGGGTGAGCTGAACCCCGTCCCACAACACTATGACACTCTGAGGGTGAGCTAGACCCCGTCCCACAACAGTATGACACTCTGGGGGTGAGCTAGACCCCGTCCCACAACACTATGACACTCTGGGGGTGAGCTAGACCCCGTCCCACAAAACTATAACACTCTGGGGGTGAGCTGCATGATGGGAGGATGGAGACATAGATGGATGGATAGATGGAGGGCTGATAGAAGCATAATAAACAATATGATGTTTAAAAAAATGCAACTATTGTATTAGCAGTGCTGTTTAACCTTGTGACATTTGGTGTGTGTGTGTGTGTGTGTGTGTGTGTGTGTGTGTGTGTGTGTGTGTGTGTGTGTGTGTGTGTGTGTGTGTGTGTGTGTGTGTGTGTGTGGTGTGTGTGTGTGTGTGTGTGTGTGTGTGTGTGTGTGTGTCTGCTGTCCCAGAGCCTGTGTGAGCAGCTGGACTCGACGCGGTGGCTGGTGGAGCCTCCCGTTAGCACGGCTCATGCTAGCTTCCGGCGCTTCCAGCGGTACGTGTTCCCCGCTGTCCCTACCCCCACGTCACACACACACACACACACACACACACACACACACACACAACACACACACACACACACACACACACACACACACACACACACACACACACACACACACTATTATTAATTAGTATTCATTCATCCATCCCTTAACCCCTCCCCGCTCCAGCTCCGAACTCAGCGCTCCCTCCCGATTGGACGTCCCACCTGCCTACTCGCCCCACCCCGCCCGTGTCCGCGTGGCCCCCCCGGCCCCCCGCCGCGGCGCCCCTCACTTAGAGCCCTCGCCATCCATGCGCCCCCCGGCCGACCTCCTATTGGCCGACAGCAGCAGCGAATACCGGCGCAGCTTCTCCCAGGCACGTCCCCGCGTCGCCACCACCGTATTGACCCCGGCCTCCACTCCTTCTCCAATCAGGAGGGCTCTGGACCCCAGGGGGCGGGTCCGCCACATCCGTCCGACGTCCGGTTGGCTGTCTTCGCGGTACCCCAGATGTATGCCACAGAGGGGGACAGCTATGGCAGTGGGAGGCCAAGGGTCGCATGACGCTCATGTCGCTGATCAACGGGCTGTGTTTCCGTCGAACATGAGTAGGAGTAGTTTCATCCGGTCGTATTTCATCGTGAGTCAATGGTCCAGTAAAGGCAACATAAACCAAGCTAAGAATACCCGATTGTTTCTTGAATGAACGTTTCTTCTTTCTCTATTCAAGCATCTTGAGGAAGTACTTACAGGTCTTAAGTATGTTGTTAAAACCATGCAAACAGTGACACCTAGAGGTACAACGATATATTACAATCAATGCGATTGAATGAATTGATGAATTACCCTCAGTCTCAGTCTTTATGGGGTCAGAGAATTCAGTTCGAGGTGTAACTGCAAACTCATACATTCTGCGGTCAAGAGAAATGCAAAGAAGCGAGACAAGATAGACACGGATAGAAAATTTTGGCATAAGCTTTTAATGTTTTTATTAAGTTTTTAATATTTTCTTTTTAAATTAGATTTGCTTTTTCCCCGGTAGTTTTATGTTTTTATTCATTATTCTTCAGTGATATTTTTTTATTCATCCTATCAGTAAATGAGAGGAGTTGCTCAGGTAAATCAGCATTCACAGTCAAACCTTCATACTTTTTAAATAATACAACTGTTTATAAGTCTTTTTTTCTTGGATGCTGTTGAATTGGTACATTGTGTTAACCTCTTTTGTTCTTTACATGTTTCAAAAATATAAAAGGTAAATAATAAACATTCCTTTGAAATATATTTTATACAGTTCTTGATTCTTTTATAATTATTTTTTTTCTCTCCAGTGTTATGACATTAAAATTGTTTTCCAACATATGTCACCAATAGCATAAATCCCCGTTCAGTGTTATGGCAGGACGCTTCTCTTTCTGGTTTCCTTTTACCTCTGTTCGGCGAGACCAGGGCCTTTAGCCCCACCTACTGGCATTACTAATGCATTACACATTTTTTACCATTCACAATTCGATTGACGATTTAGCTGCGATTGCGCTTACAGTGCAATGTGTCAATTGAACTACAGTGACATATATGGAACCAAAACGCAGCTCCACTACGGAGTTTTGCACCATCCCTCTATCTAATGATACATTTAAGTCTAGCAGAAAGTGAACCCCGCAGGCCGACAGATGGCCAGATGAAATGAGCCACATCTAAACGAAGCAATACAGATAAGCGCAATAAAATTAGTGTTAATAATCTCCAAAACACAATGCCAACAATAAGGGGGTTGAGGGGTTAGATCATCGTAAAACCGTCTTTTCAGAGCCATTTATTTGCAAGGTCACGCCAGCTCCCGGCAGAGATAACAGGAAAGGAGTAGACCTACGGGGTCCGTATACTGCGGCCCGAAGAGAAGCGCCCCCGCCTCCACCCTTCATTCACAAAGAAGTTAAAGTCGTCTTTTTAAAGTTTCCATGCATTAGAATTCATTTCCAAACAATGGGATAGAAAAAAAAAATCAAGAGCAAGGGATGCAAGAAGAGACATCTTCCTCATAGAAACACAAGAGAGGAAGAGGAGGAGGAGGGCTGAGCTGACGGGGGGAGAGGGGCAGACGGAGAAAGATGTGGCTTCAGTGAGAGAGGTGTGTGTAGGGTTCAGGGGGGTTGGGGACAATGGACAGTTGGCGGCCCCTTGCGTTTTCGCTGTGGTACGTTGATATGTTATATTTTCGTTGGGATTTCAAGTAAAGTTCCACTAAGGGCGGGCTCGGCTGTCTCACTCGCCCTCACTGACGTGTAGTGACACAGGTTAGCTCAAAACCCTCCCAGTCCCTGCAGAATGACGGTAGGTCGAACACACGCGCACACACACACACACACACACACACACACACACACACACACACACACACACACACACACACACACACACACACACACACACACACACACACACACACACACACACACACACACACACACACACACACACACACACTCTCTCTCTCTCACACACACACGCGCACACGCTCACGCAGTCACGCACACAGATGCAGACGCACACACTCGCACACACACACGCAGACAAACACCTGTCCTTAATCTTCACCTTGCCTTACAGTGCACTTCCCATGCTCATTTCTCCATCAAGCTCGCCTCCGATGTGTCTGTCGTCTCGTTATTGGTTGATCAAGCAACTTGGTCACGCTCGTCTGTAGTTCTTTAAATACAAACTAGAACTCCGCTGACTCGTGGTCTCGGGGTCGGGCGAGGGGAAATGAGATAACATCATATTGGGGAGAGAGGGGGACAGAGAAGGTGGGGGACATTTTGCATATGGACAAAGAACATATTTTTTGCCATCCTCTCTCATCCCACGATGAGTTCAAAAGCAAGAGCAATGTTACTGCAGGTATCTGATAGTTGCATAGTCTGTTTGTGTTTAAAAACTGCAGACTTGAATACAAAAGCATGGATGGATGCATTATTATTGTTAAGTCATCATTCAAATGACAATCATCATTTCCATCAGCATCTTTACTAAATATTCAATAAATCCGTATCATCATAGCAATATGTAAAATCGACCACACAAAAGGGAGCTGGAGATATGAAAAACAAAATAGATGAATACAGTTTAGTTTTACTCCCTGTATAGCTACAGTCAATGGTAAGCTAGCTTTATTGTTGACTATTTGAAAGCTGCACTGCATAGTTGTGAAAAGAGAAAAACAACTAAATACAATTAATAATCTGTTTTCAAAAAGATTCCCCCCAAATAAAGATTACATCCATACCATATCATGATAGTAATCAATAATATTCATGTATAATAGTGAGCACAAAACATTATATGGGGGGGAAGGTGATCTTAACATAAATGTATGTAGGAACACAATGAAGGGATTCACATTAGCTTGGTTGATTTAGAAGAAGAAAATATTCTCTATTTTTCCTGTCACTGTGACAAACTGCCCTGTGTTTACTGTGGGTATTTTCTGCGTGCTATATGTTACCCCTGAGATGAATGCTCGATAAAAAAAAGAAAATTACAAATAACAAATATTGATATTACAAATTCAGAACAAGTTTCCATATACATTTTAAAGGACAACCATCTTTGGTTCATATCAATATTACACTCTCACATTAGTCAAATCGGACACTGCAATATTCGGATATTGGCACACCCAATTTCAGGACAAACATGAGCAGCCTGCCGTATGAAACCAATTCATCGCCAATGAAACTTATTCAACACAACAAAACTGCCATGTATAGCCCCCATAATATATTGCAAGTCACACCTTGCGCTACAATGCCTGAAATTCAGACCGTTCTGGAGTTAATTGGTGTTTGTCTAAAGTTAAATTCACTAATCTATAAAGAAATCTTCACCTACAATTCATTTTAAATATATTAGTTTTGGAAAGGTGCCTTCTTGTGGAATAGTTGAATGAGTGATACTAAGCCTAGCTAGAGCTAACATCTAGCCAGCGGATTAGCGTTCAGCTAGCAGGAGGACCTCACCAGTTCCCTGAGGAGGTCGAGTTCTGCTCTAGAAACGTCACGCTAGCTAACCGCTAACTTCATAGGTTAAGTGCTGTCTTTTAAGGTTCTCAGAGAATTTTTTACTTGGACATTTTCGGAAAGACGTCAAAGACAAGAGATCACTATAAATAAATGAAACAAAGCAAAAATGGTATATATTTTAGTTTTTCGAATTGGATGGGAGCTGTTAGCTTGGCTTAGCCTGGAAAGGTCAACACATTTGGAAGTTGGTTCCGAAAGGAAGGGCATGCTGGGATTTGAACGGATCCACACCTCGGCTTGGAGCGGGGTGGGGGGGTCAGGGAGGGGGGGACACGGAAGACAAAGCATGAGAGGAAGACTCATGGAAAGGAGGAAGAAGAGAAGGTGGATTGGTAGCCAGGTGACCATGTTAATCAAAATGGCGGCAAAAGAGGCGGCATGGGAGTGTCAGTAATTACAACGAAAAACGGAAAGAAAAGAAAAATAAGAAATGGGGCAAAGAAACGGGGTTCCTAAGAGCTATTTTTATCCTGGAAGTGGAAACTTTGGGGGCCGGGGGGGGGGGGGGGGGTACCTCAAATCGTTCAGAATGTACCTCAAAACGTTCAGAACAAAAACACACCTCTGCAGCTTGCAATCCTAAGGTTTCTTTTTTTTTTTGGTTCTTTTTTTTATGTTATTGAAAAAAATATAGTACCTCTTTTTTTTTTTCTTAAAGCTAACCCTAAACATCGATTTGACGTCATAGCATGTAACATAAAGGTTTCATTTATATTTTTTTTCATTTCCCATTGTTTATTGAACTCTAGATTTCTAGCCCTCTTCTGTCATGTGGGGACTTGAGACCTGACGGACTTGCAGAGCAAAGAGTCATGCAGAGATTTCATGCTGGTAAACAATGTCATAAAAATGCACTTTCAAATTCTAAAACATTGCCGTAATTTTTTTTTTTGTCCCTGGAATACATATCTCTCTGTGTGTGTGTATATATATATATATATATATATATATATATATATATATATATATATATATATATATATATATATATATATATATATATATATATATATATATATACTTTTTTCTTCTTTACAAGAGGGGTTTGCGTGCTGAACACACTTCCTAGTCACCAGTGTTGTTATTCCATCATATTCCCAAGAAGTGCTGAGGAAACAGTCTGCAAAGAGATCCCTCTTGACTCTGAGGGACGAAGGAGAGTGAGAGAGCAGAGAGAGAGAGAGAGAGAGAGAGAGAGAGAGAGAGAGAGAGAGAGAGAGAGAGAGAGAGAGAGAGAGAGAGAGAGAGAGAGAGAGAGAGAGAGAGAGAGAGAGAGAGAGAGAGAGAGAGAGAGAGAGAGAGAGAGAGAGAGGCATCGAGGAAAAGCGAGGGAGAGAGAGAGAGAGAGAGAGAGGGAGGGAGGGAGGGAGAGGGAGAGGGAGAGGGAGAGGGAGAGAGAGACAGAGAGAGAGACAGAGAGAGAGACAGAGAGAGAGACAGAATCCCCTCATCCTTTACTGTTGGGATCATTTTGTGTTTTTTTTGCCTGCGTTGGCGGCAATTTTTTTTGGGCTGGGGGGATGGCAAACAACAAAGACAAATATGAGTTTGCGTTGATGAAGTCAAGTGAATATAAATGTGTGGTCTCTCTTCCTCCTCCTCTTCTATAGTCCCACTGCTCTTTCTTGAACTCTGATCTGCCGCCGTGAGGGTCGTTGATTTTTATACTGTCTTTCTTCGGGTTCAGTTTTTTTTTTTTTTTGGTCATGCCATGCAGTTTTTTTTGCTACAAAAGAGCAGCAGCAATGCTGAGATGAGGGAGGGAGTGGAAGACGCTGTCCGAGAGAACGAGGGAGAGAGGGTTGGAGAAAGGGAGAGAACGAGCGAAAGAGAGAGTGAGAGAGAGAGTGAGAGCGAGAGAGAGAGAGAGAGAGAGAGAGAGAGAGAGAGAGAGAGAGAGAGAGAGAGGGAGGGAGGGGAGGGGGGGGGAGGTAGGGGATATATGCTAAAATGACGATAAAGTGTGCCGGGCACTCAAAATAGAACAATGTCTTTTTCCGTCGAGTCCCTCGTCGCGGTCGCTGCCTTTCAAGAGACGATTGGAGGTTATTCTGTCCTTTTTCGGTTTGTTGTCCGTCCCGCAAAGCACACAGTCTTTCTTCTCTTTCCTTCCTCTGCTCCCTCCCCTCTTCAGGCCTCGGTAACAGCAGGGTTGCCATCTGTCTGTGTTTTTGTTTGGGCGGGCTCCAGCGACAATCGAGGGGAGTGGCTGAACTATCTGGGGAGCTTTCAAATGAAAGCGGCCCCTGTTTGTTCCTCGGAGTCCCGAAGTTGGCAACTGCTACGACCATGACACAGGGTCATGATGACTACGACAAAATAGCATGGGATCTGACGGATGTATCCTGTGTGTGTGTGTGTGTGTGTGTGTGTGTGTGTGTGTGTGTGTGTGTGTGTGTGTGTGTGTGTGTGTGTGTGTGTGTGTGTGTGTGTGTGTGTGTGTGTGTGTGTGTGCGTGTGTTTGTGTGTGTAGCATCCTGTCCTACTCTGTGAGAGGCTTTGTTTTAATAAAATAGTCCTGTGCCTCACGACATCATCTGGGCCAGTCTTGATCCACTTAGGACATCAGGGTCTGGCGTTTTCTTCACGTTGCATAGTCCTTTGCGAGGTAAGGAGGATCAGAAAAAAAGAATGACCGAAAAACTGAAAAAAAAGAGCGCGCTGAATAAAGAATGTGTTAAAAAAAAAGAGAAGCTTTTGTGGTCAAAGGATTTGGTGCTACATTGGTTTCCTACGTCGTCCAATGCATTACCTCTCTTCATTATGAATTTAAAGGTTGCATGGACATATGCTCTCTTGTCATTGGTCCATTCAATGTCCTCCTGAGCAGAGTGTGGAAAGCAGGAGCTTTCAACAAAGACAGGATTGAAGAAGATTATTATCACGTTAACCAAGCAAAAAAAAAAGCAGAATATTTTCTTGTTTCTTCACCCTCAGCTCTCTCTCTCTCCATCTCTCTCTCTCCATCTCTCTCTCTCTCTCTCTCTCTCTCTCTCTCTCTCTCTCTCTCTCTCTCTCTCTCTCTCTCTCTCTCTCTCTCTCTCTCTCTCTCTCTCTCTCCTTATGTTCTCATGGCCTCTCTCTTTTCCTCTCTCTCGTGGGACTGCTACCCCATGTCTTTGCGTCGAGGACTATTGCACGTTTGTTTTGTCGTTCCTCTTTGCGCAGGTACAGCGGGAAGTTAGAAACTCAACACTGAAAGAGAGAGAAAAGAAGACACAACGTTAGATACTACTCGCATGGCTGATACATGTTCCCCCCCAAAGAAAGGAAACAATCCCCGGTTCTGCACCAATTAAGATACGACGCAAATCACAAATGTGTTTTTGGTAATTGACTGGTATTGGTTCATGATTCGGGATAAACGTCAAAACCACGTTTCATGCTTTAAATAAAAAAAAAAAAGCATGAAACGGCGTTCCATTGTTTTCAGAATATAGTTGTGAGCAGTAAAACAATTTTGCCACAGTAATTGGTTAACTCGATGGGATTGGATTTGTTTGAAATACATTATAATGGAAATGATAGGGTAATAAGCCATACCAATTGCCCAACATATTTGGCAAATGCATCATCACTGAGCTCCAATTTCTTTTGTATGGAAAGAGTCGATTAATGCTGACCCCTGACCTCAACATGTGCAGTTAAAGCCATTAAAGATGCCACCCCCCTCTCCCCTCCCTCTTGCCGTGCATGCAAACCCTGCCCTCTCTCATCAGGGGATCTGTAATGGCTGTTAACATGTACATGCGTTCTCACTGCTGCAATACCAACGGTACCGTGTGAGATAGGGTTGGATTGTCACATTAGATCGAGTCGATACCTGCAAAACAAAGCGGTTGCTGTAGGCCAAGAACCACACCACAGAAGCAGTCTTAAAGCTAACTCAGATGGCATGCAAGTATGTTCGATATCGTGAGATAAAAAAAAAGCTTAAAAGTGTTGCGCATACAACACACACAACACACACACAATCTCTCTCTGTCACACACGCTCACAGACACACACACACACACACAGACACACACACACGCACACACACACAGAGACAGAGTTTCAGTCTGCAGAAGGTTGAAGTCCTTGGGTGGCTGCATAGTCCTCTGAACTCAAACGCTCTTAAAACCTCTCTGATGTCCCAGTGTTATCGGACGGCTAGATGGGACCAAAACAATACAAATTCCAACCTCTGGGGATTTCAAGGTCGAAACATCAGAACAAGGTCGTTGGCAGAGGCAGACTATTCCAGGACCAGAAAGTTGATATTAAGACAGAGCAGTATGGATTGTTGTTGCATCAAACAACAAATGAATCGTACGATGAACACGTGATATGATTCACGGTACAATAAGCAATTGGTGATATCAATGCCATCATGGTTTAGCTGAACTCGGACGACGAGGGTGGAAGCAAAGAAAAACAGATAAAAAAAAAAAACAAACACAGCTATGATTTCGTTCAATTTCTGAGCCTGGAAGTTTAGTCTGTAACTGCTGGTTTAGGAGGACTGCAGCCCACCAGGACGTAAGCTATAGGAGAGCAGACCCCCGGAGCAGAGCCATGTCACACAGTGAGTCCTGCATAGGGAGACCCACAGGCCTGGCTTTTACTACGTCAACCAGCAATTGCAAATAATTCAAATTTGTTTTACGCCGTCGGGGCCAGGGGCAGGTGGTTGCGGGTCCGAATGGGTGGTGACCAGATGACTAGACTGGGTTCAGATCGGGCCCCCACCCCCCCCAAACACAAG
>OLKM01001931.1:52576-60183 GCA_900291075.1 Melanogrammus aeglefinus
AGACCTATGTGTCCTACTTGTACTGGTAAAAAGTGTTAGTACTATCTAGCTAGCTTCATAGTTCAAGGTTTCGCTACATTTCGCTAATTATTCCCCTAAGAGGTTGTTTCGAAGCTGTGACTTTTGGTCTTATATCGCACTAAAAGCCTGAGGAGGAAGAGGGAGGAAGAGGAAGAGGTGAAGGGGTGAAGCAGAGACGGGGTCCGGGGCTTTCCCACGTTCATTGTGACCATAGTAATGGAGGTTAAACCCTCTCTTCTTTTCCCATATATATGTTTACATATATGCATATCTAACACTTATAGGTAAGAATTCACGCGGTGGAGATTAGTGTAGTTCATGTATGTGTGTGTCTGTGTATCTGTGTGTGTGTGTGTGTGTGTCCATGAACACGTGTTTGTTCAGAATGGTTCTTAACAGGGTGGGTAAGGATGTACGATGGTAAGGAATGCTCTACTCTGAGACAACTCTAACGGGCACCATGTTGAAAAAAGAGAAGATGTCTTATACCGTCTAAATCTACATGGCTTGTTACTTTTTAAAGGTGCACAGGTGCTATAGGGTTTGGTAATTTCCTTTGAAATAAATATTCATATATCAGATTCTAAGCTTTATAAAATGCCTGTCTTGTTTTTTTTTGT
Organism: Melanogrammus aeglefinus; assembly: GCA_900291075.1. Lineage (NCBI taxonomy): Eukaryota > Metazoa > Chordata > Actinopteri > Gadiformes > Gadidae > Melanogrammus > Melanogrammus aeglefinus. The sequence continues at coordinate 53,218 of OLKM01001931.1, forward strand.
TGATGTTTCCATGTGTTATTCATGCGTGCTACAGGTTCGGCATGTACGTGTGTGCATGTGTGTAGACATGCAGGTCTTTCTACTTCTTCATTCTTTTTGTATGTGTGAGGCAAGCTTTTTCATTTGACCTCTTATCTTAAATATGGGCCTTGGACCCCGTGAGCAGGTGCAGACGGCAAGGGGGAGAAATGGCCGTGGGAAACGAGGTCATCAATAAACTGAACATCTAGTCTTACACATCTAAATGTCATGATTGTTCTCCACTAATTATAATTATGTGTTCACGTTATTCCCTCGTGGTAAGGTGGACGCCTGAGAGTTTGCGCGTCTGGGCTGGTCTGAATTGGTCCTTGTGTAGAACGAAGGAACGTAGATCCAGGCCTGTGTGCACTATTTTTTAAATAGTCTATTTTTTTTTTTGAACGAGACAAAGGGCATCAGACTCTTGCTGAAGCTAGACGTTACGTCTGAAAATCCGACATTGGATCAGCACAGAGCTTAATTCTGTCAACACAGCACCCTCTACTCCTCCATCCTCCCCATCACCAACACCACCTCCGTCCTCTCCGTTGCTTCCTTGGAGAACATGCCTTTCAGGGGCTTAGTGAACAATGGCTATTGTAACGAAGCAGATAGTTTTACGTGAGTCACTGTGTCCATGCTGCTGTCTTAGCTTGTACTACCGCTAGGAATCTGTCTCTCGTCTAAAACATATGATCGATTAGTATTTCGTTGTTGCTGCTGCTGCTGTTGCTGTTGCTGAAATGCTGCTGCTGTTGTTGATATTCACTCGTTGACACGGTTACAGTCACTTCCTGGTTAGCTTAGTTACGGTGAGTGTGTGGGTGAGGTCGAGGCGGCGGGTGGTGGGGTCGAGCGGTGGGTGGGTGGGTGGGTGGGTGTTGGGGGAGAGGGGGGGGGGGGTTGCTGCTGTTGTTATCTACAAGATGGAGGGGATGGGAGAGCGGCAGCGCCTCAGGCCGGGGGGCTGGAAGGGTTCGAAGTTGGAGTTGATGATGGGGGTGAGGCGCAGGGGGGGGGCCGTCATGCCTGATATATTATTGAGACTGCGTGACTTCTCGTAGCCTGTGGCGGGGGCTGTGGCGGGTCCCCGGGGGCCAGGGTTAAAGGGCAGAGGACATGAGGATGGATGATGGGTCGTTTTGGGCAAGGTGTGGCGGACATTTTGGTTTTGTTTTGGTGGCGATGGGAGCGCGGGGGAGGGGGGGGGGGGGGGGGGGGTTATTGGGACGTAGGGTAAAAGCAAAAATATCATGATGTGATTGGACCGAGTTAGGATGGATATGACGTGTGGTTATGGGATGTAACAACAGCATTGTAAATTCAGAAATTGCAATCACCCCCATTTGTTTACAGTTACAAACATTTGTACGGTAGAGAAAGAAAAAAACAAAAGCACAATATAAATAGACAATATATAGAAAGACCAGAAGAAGACCCATTGAGACCGAGGAGGAAAAGGACAGACAGACAGGCAGACAAATGGACAGACAGACACAGAGGAGACAGACACGGACAGACAGACAGACAGACAGACAGACAGACAGACAGACAGACAGACAGACAGACAGACAGGAGACAGGACAAAACAGGAATAATGGTTATGAAAATCAATTGCCGTTTAGACAGTAGCCATAAGATCGTACACCTGTACGAGGTGATTTGCAACACTGACAAAACACAGTGTAGAGAGGGAAGAGAGGCCCAGGTCCAATGGATGTACACAAACAAAAACATAGGCCAGAAGTCCCGCATGTTGTATGTCATTTGCTTGCTATCACAAATCATGTGATAAGACCAAATATCAGCAAATAGTGCCAGAAATCGAAATATAAATAAAGGATACAATGATAAATACGGCCAAATGTTAGTTTGTCCACATCCACTAGACTAGCCACACTCTGTGGTTCCCAAAGGGACGTTAGCTAGGGCACTGCTAGCCAGAACACTGTTAGCCACAACATGTTGAGAAGCACAGAGACTATGGTTGGTAAATAATCTGGGCACGAGTGCCTGGTGAGCAGTAGCATGGATACCGTTACCATAGACACTAGTGCACAAACACAAACACGAAAAAGGGTAATAATCTGGAATATCACAGTCAACTTTTTCATTTTTTGCCCTCTCCCTCTCTCTCTTTCAAGCTGTTAACAACTAAGAATCCAGTTGTTTTATCCAGCCAGCACATTAGAAGAAAAATCCTATCAAATAGCTATAAAGCTAATTAGTCGGTTAGACAAGGGAGACTGACAGACAGACAGACAAGCAGGCAAGGCAGACAGACAGACAGACAGACAGACAGACAGACAGACAGACAGACAGACAGACAGACAGACAGACAGACAGACAGACAGACAGACAGACAGACAGACAGACAGACAGACAGACAGACCGACAGATTGACTGAAAGACCGACAGACAGACAGGCAGACAGACAGAAGAGACTTTCTGAGAATACAAAATGATTGGGACCTGTTGAAGTGAGTCATGGTCATACTTTGGTATTTTTAGAATCAACCAATAAAAATGAACACTTTGGTTCGGTGGCATGTGTGATTTGTTGACATGGTGCAAGTAATCTGCCAAACTGACTTCACGAGGCCCAAAAGTAGGCCGACTGCCCTCCTACGGTATTCACTCTTTGACGCCGGCCTTCCCCCAGCTCGCGCTAAGGACAGACAGGCCCGCGCTGGGTGGGGTCACAGCGCTTCGGGCTGCACCCCTCCTCCACAGTCATGTTGTGACGGACGAGGAGAAGGTAAAACTGTGTATGAGCGCACCGTATTAACGTTGACATTCATTATTTATAGCCCATACTTGACCAAGAGTTTGGAAAGCACTCTGTGTCCTACATAGTACAATACGTGTATAAATAGAGCGAAAAAATCCTCTAGCACTCGCTACGCTGGTAGTGAGGCAGACGCAGGAACAGCACTCTATGTAATGGCTTGGCAAGGAATGGGGCTCTTTCCTTCTCAACGTGGCGCGGTTTCACACTGACCTACCTGCGTTTTAAACACAGCCGACGGCCAAGGGATGTAAACTGAGCTACTGTTCTTTGTTGTGTGAATATAAAGTAAGCTTATAGTGAGGCTAATCAAGACCATGGGATGGTGGATGGCGTGAGCCAAGGTGAGCCCCTTAATAAAGAGTGAATGCAGTATGGAAGGCAGTCGGCCGCACAGACACACCGAGAGCTGATACTTCTTCAAGCAGTTTAGCAATGATTCAATGCGCCATTGAATGACATCGAAGACAATGAAGTTCCTCTCCAAGGTAACCTTTAGTTGTGGTTTTCCCCGCCGTTCAATTTTAAAGTTCATAAATCATCATCATCATCATCATCATCATCAGCATCGTTGTCCGATGTTTCGAATTACGGTTGCTTGCATGATCTCAGTGCTAAAGGAGCTTTCAGGTTACCAAAAACAGACCTGACACAAACGTAGGGGTGTCTCAAGAATAGGATGGAGAATAGGGAACTTGACGGGTCGTTGTGGCGGTGAGGTTGTTGTTGTTCGAGGAATAATAAGTTAATTAAAGCCAAGCTATTCCACAGTCCTACTTTGAGACACTGCCAGGCTAGAGGCTGTGCCATGTTCCACCAATGTACTGTTTAGTCCGGCTCAATGGAATCCTTCGGGGCCCCCTGTGCCTGCTTTTGGATCAACCTCCTCTAATTTATGTGCAAGCACATGCAGGTGGGCCCCGCTGGATTCAGGGTTGAGCCGGACTACATGAACGTAACGTTTTGAGGGTGAACAGAACCTTTCTGTGTGGTGCGTATTGGTCTCCTCCCGCTGTCACGTGCAAAGACACACACGCAATTACTATGACATCGCTATCGGGTGAAGCTGCCCTTCAGTTGGCTGTGCCAAAAGGGAGAACATGTACACTTCCTTCCTCATGTTGAGAGACAAGGCAATCTCTGGCACTGTTGTTATTACGTAGTTAGCTATAGCTACAATGTGAAGCTATGTCAAAAAATACAATGTATAGAATTTATAATTTATCTGACATCATCATTATCTAGTAATACTAGTTATAATAATTATCATCACAACAACCATGCAATACTTACAAACAAAACACACCAAAAGTGGCATTATCTCTCAGAGACCAACATCTCGGAGGAAATGCACCCTTGAGTTAGTGGCCAGTGGTCAGTTTCTACTTTGCCTTCGCTCAACATAAGTGTTGGTCAATGTGCTTTCTCAGGTTCTGCATGAGTCAGACACTCACCGGTCGTTATCTACTTCCTGCACTCTCCTGTCACCAGTTTGAGAAAAAAAGCTGAGGAATCTTAAAACCTCGTCATAAAAGATTCTGTATTTTGTGATTCTGCGCTTCTAATCCATATTGTACGCAATGTATTGAACGCTTCTTTAAGTTCATACTTGCTGTGCAGCAACATTAAACAGACACTGTGAATAACATTTGAAGACTTCGTATAACCATTCAACTTGCAAAATAAGGCTGTACAGATAATTGAAATACAGCGAGAGAGGTAAAATTAGCTTCATTATTAATTCATTAAAAACACTTGGCCAGAACTCTTTCCAGGCTCGCCAAGAAAATCAAAGTGTTACATTTAATATTTTTCTTGATTGCTAGGTTCATTGATTACGAGATATATTTTATTCTATTAAAAACACCTTGTGTACACACAACTTTGTGTGTGTACTAGAAAAGCTAAATACACTCCTACCAAAATACCAAGAGCTACAACACCAGCTAAGCTAACACAGTCCTAATTTCATTATCAAAAACGTGTATGTTGTGGTTGTGGGGACAGGAATGTGTATCTTTATCGTTGTTAAACTCTCCATGGGCCCTCTGCCCATCTCACCCTGAGACGTGTTAGGGATACCGCGGAACACCTCGGGCTCTCTTGTCTGTCCAAATAAAACTTTATGGGATGTCAATCCCGGTAAGCGTTTCAATCAATCAGCCGCGTTATGGCTCTTAGTAGATTGGGACGTGGCCGCGGTACTGCCCCCATGACTTCCAAGTCAACTCACACACACATCTTTGACGAGGCCCGCGCGAGAACAACAAGGTTTATGCAGAGCGGCCGTAGCAGTAGAGGAAGGGATTAAGTGGATTAGGATCAATATCCTACAGAGTGGTAGTCCTTGTCATACAGGGTTGGAGCATGTCGTCAACAAGGGTCATGTCCCTAGGCCTTCCAACAAGCGGCGGCGTTTCAGTTTTATTTACCGCGATTGCACTAATTTTGCTATTTTCTGTCGTTTTTTCCATGTTTTGTCGTGTATTATGTGCGCTTAAAGTATCTTTATATTAGTATGTATATCTATACAAAATATATATACAAATGAATGTATATACTGTTTATAAAAAAATATAAAGATGTGTGTTTGCTTTAATTGTTATTTATTACTCCTTTAAGAATAAGGAACTAGAAGTGGAAAATAACTCGATACATATTAACAAATACTGATGCTAAACCAAGATGGATGCTTCTGTCCGAGCAGCTCTACCCAATGAACGATGAGTTAAGTTGCACATTTTCCTGCTGCAACTTTCTCTCCAACGATTGGGTCATCGATTTCCACAGTTCAACTTTGGAACTTGAGCGTTTGTAAGTGAATCGCAGCCTCAAAGCTGAGGAATTTGAGCTATGGATTTGTGGTTAGCGCACAGTTAGAATATAATATTATTGCTTTGTTGTTCAGGGAAAAGGATTTAGCTGAAAGCCGGCAAGGAGTGACTTTTGGTTTAGAACCAAGAATTATTAGTTTGGCCGTTTGATTGATCAGTTGAAACATTGTTCCAGACACAAAACTGCGCTGATGTCGTTAAGCCCAATGTGCATGGGAATTGCGGGAAATGTAGTTAAACAGAGAGCAACTGTGCCCCTTTGCCCATGGTGAGATTTATGGCACCAAGTATTACCATGTCACATCTTGTATTTCCCCTGAGCTTTGGTAGACAAAAACCTGAGGGATCTTGGGAAGCTTTAAAAGAAAGAAGAATTCGACCTGACAGTAATGCCAAAACGAAGTCAGTCACACGTCAGCCATTTGACACTACCTTTCTATTCAAGAACACACTGAAGGCAAGAGAATGAATAATGGGAAAGCCAGAAAAACAAACAAATGGGAACTGCCGGCTGAAAAGACCAATCTAAGTGTAGGACGTAAGCCAATAGTTTTGTCATCAGATACATGCTCTACAATCACGACAAAGAAGAAGAATTAGAAGAAAAAGCAGAACAAGAAGAAGAAGAAGAATAAAAAGGAGAAAGTAATGATGATGATGATGATGAAGGGTTAAAACCAGTTGAAATGCGATACTAAATTATTAGTCACATGCAATTTGAATCTGTTTGGTTCACCCTGCTTATTTTCTTTGTCAAAATCACCAAGGGAATTGGGCTTATGAATGTATTCCCTCGCCATAAATCCACAATATTTACATAACGACATTCTTTTCATCGCCAGCCGGTACTCAAGAAGCTGGGCTAACTCCGTAGCAAGCAGCATTAGCAGTCGGAAGTGACAAACAAGCTCACTCCAGGTGCATTGTTCCTTGTCTTTGTAACTCGCAATTAGGTCCACCGTGTCTAGACTGCAGCCAGACCCTTGTCGATGAAAAGTTTGGTCAAGGTGTGCAGTGCAGCCCTGACACCAGTTTCTGAATCGTAGGTCAGCTCTCGTGAAGCCATGCACCGAGTCAATTACGGTCAAAGCGCTTGGACCATTTCCACATTCTAAAACATCTGGAAACTAAGTATAACAAGAACTGCTAAACAGGGTTTACCTCTGTAGGTCATCACCGTTGCTCGTGAATTGACACCGGAAAAAAAAAAGGGGTAATGAGTCCATTTGCATAACGCCGGCGATCCGATCCTTAATCTGCTTGAAAATAAGTATTTAGAAAAGAAGGGCGAAAACAAAATAGGTTACTTTACGTGAAGAGCAA
>OLKM01001931.1:71717-75261 GCA_900291075.1 Melanogrammus aeglefinus
TTGTACCGTTTTAATATACCATGTCTGCGCTCTTTGTCTACTATGTTTTGACTGAAGGGTGACCGTAGTGATTTGTCCACGTGGACTATATTCTATCGTCATTCTGGGTTTAAGTGTCTAATGTGGACAATTCCTGAAATTGTTGCGGTGTGGCTGGAGAACGATGAGGCCGTAATCCACAAAACGCGGTCTTCAATGTAATCCTTTGGGGCAACAATAACGCCCGGCAATAAACGGCCTCTAGAAGAGCTGGAATGGCCACTGGCAGTCTCAGTGTCTATTCTAACATTAAACAAAGGAAAAGTCCCCCACAGAGAATTACTTAGCCTTTACAGTATGTTATTGTGTCCAATCAAGTCTCGTTCCAGGAATATTCCCGCGTGAGTCGAGTTGTTGGAAACGTCAGATGGGAGGGAGTGAAATAAAAAAATAGTAGTATAGAACAGATACCTGAAAACCTAACCGTTCCAACCCCACTGTTATAGGGATTCTTTGTATAATGTTAGAATATAATCGGAGCCTGTCAGCGTCCAAAACAAACGCTTTTAGAGAACGCACAATGCCAGGTCGCTGAGGGTCCCAAAGGACTAGCTCAAAGCCCCTGTTCCTGGCTTGGGGTTCTGGGTCAATACTGGACCACTCCAGTAGAATAATTGTGCATAAACTACCGTATATATATCTACATATATACACACTGTGTTTACAACAGCAGTGTAAAAGAACCTACAGTTTGGGCGGACCTGGAAGCAGTTGACCTTTTTTACCAAAAATATAACAAATATCTCCGTTCCTTCGCGTCACTCTGTGTGGGTTAGCGTTGTGTCCGGCGTTGCCATTAGCGATGAGGAGCTAGCGTTACCTCTGCGCGGACGGCTAGTGTTTGATCCACGAGGGGGAGGAGTTAGCGTTGAGGTCCTGCTGTACCAGCGTCCCCTCCTGCTTCAACCAATCACCTCCCGGCAGCGAGATCAGTCTGCCCGGCGACACGGCCTCTGACGTGTGTGTGTGTGTGTGCGTTTTGGTGATTGTGTGTTGGTTGGGTTGTATCGGCACGGTGGGGGACAAGGTGCAGTTTAGGGGGTGCAGGTGTGTTGAGCATTTGGGGGGGGGGGGGGGGGGGGGGGTGGGGGTAGGGGGTCGGTCAGGGGTTAAAAATTCGAAGCGACAAAGACGAGAGTTCACGTTTCAAATCAGGAAGGGAAAAGGCAATTCCCAAGTGACGATCCAGGGAGGAGTGTGTGTGTATGTGTGTGTGTGTGTGTGTGTGTGTGTGTGTGTGTGTGTGTGTGTGTGTGTGTGTGTGTGTGTGTGTGTGTGTGTGTGTGTGTGTGTGTGTGTGTGTGTGTGTGTGTATTGAATGGGGGGAAAGTGGGGTGGCGGGGAGACAACACACAGAACATCAGAATGCATTTGACAGGAAGAGGGAATGGCAGGCAGGAAGTGAATTAAGAGCGCGGGCGAAGGGAGGGAGGACGGAGGGACAGTGATGCAGAGGTGGCCGCAGCAGATGGAGAGAGGGACCAGGGGAAGTGTGAGAGAGGAGAGGGAGAGAGAGAGAGAGGATGAACTGTTAATATCAACACAGCCATTGATGATGAGAACCACACTGACGCACACAGACTTATGCACGCATCGACACACACTGATGCAGGCCAACACACACGCACGCACGGACACAAGCATGCACATAGGCACACACAGACACACACACACACACACGCAGGCACACACACACACACACACACACACACACACACACACACACACACACACACACACACACACACACACACACACACACACACTACACACACACACACACACACACACACACACACACACACACACACACACACACACACACACACACACACACACACACACACACAGACACAGACACACACAGCTGGCACACAGACAAATAGGCTTCCACAGACAAACAGACAGTCAAACAGAAAGATTGACACAAATAAATAGACATAATCAAACAGACAGATAGATAAGAGAGATAGACAAACAAGAAAAATAAACAGGCATGCAGACAGGTAGACAGAAGCACACACACACACACACACACACACACACACACACACACACACACACACACACACACACACACACACACACACACACACACACACACACACACACACACACACACACACACACACACACACACACACACACACAGACAGACAGACAGACAGCCATGGTGTGACGATGGAGTGCCTGACAGGCCTGATAAGGATGAGAGAGGAGCGATCTGTTGACGTCTGACATGACATCATCTGATGAGTCATCACTGTCCAATCAGATTCATTGAGCAGCCTTATATCACACAAGGGAATGTTTAGGAGTTCACCGTCCATGCTTCTGTCAGTGTCAGGGGTGGTTTCTTCTGTATTGAGAAATAACTATAGCAACCTTTGAATAGTACAAAGTTTGATGAAAAACGTTGATGTATCTATTCCCTATCCTGTATGTGTCTCCGAAATAAAAGCCTTTCTGGGGCTAAAGGCTTCCATGTCAACGCAGTAAAAGGTATAGCTGCTGCCGCCGCTGACCTAGAAGCACTCAAACGAAGTAGCATTCTCCCGTCTCCGTCCGTCAAAGAGTTTAACGTGCTCACCATAATCCATGAATCAGGAATAACCCGTGAATCCCTGCAGTGTGTGTGTGTGATGTGTGTTAAGCACACAGGACGGGCGAACCCTTTGGGATATCATGTGACCGCGGTGTCATCTGCCTGATCTGCGGTCTGCAGGTCCATCACGGGCACGGGTGTATGCGTGTGCCGTGCATGTCCGTGCGCGCGCGCGCGCGTGTGTGTGTGTAAACTGAGCATAATCGTTTAATTAAACAGCGATGCGATATCCGCTGCACTGCTGTTTAAAGCACGTCGGACGGCCGGGCTGGTGACGGTGCAATGGGGGGGCAATGGGGGCAATGAGGAGGGGGGGGCAGGGGGTGTGAGGAGGTGCAAGGGCTCGGCCGATTCCTCAGTCGTCGTTCGAAATGATTGATCGGAGTAGATATGAAGTATGAGAGGAGGAGGGAGGGGAGGGTGTGTGTGTGTGGGGGGGTATAAATGAGGGAAAGGAAAGAGACTGCTATGTGTGTGTGTGTGTGTGTGTGTGTGTGTGTGTGTGTGTGTGTGTGTGTGTGTGTGTGTGTGTGTGTGTGTGTGTGTGTGTGTGTTCTGTGTCGTGTGTGTGTGTGTGTGTGTGTGTGTGTGTGTGTGCGTGTGTCTATAGGTGTGCCTATGTCATGGGGTTTCGTTTAGCGTCGGGGGTATCGATAGGGGTGCCTATGTCATGGTTTCGTTAGCGTCGGGGGTATCGATCGGCCGACGGAGGGGGGAAAACACGCGCGACACGCAAACGTGACGCGCGCACAAACGTTTGTGCGCTCGCGAGCGCAGGGCATGCCAGGACACCGCTGTGTGAGTGCGAGCGTACGCACCGCACATCCTGTGTGTGTGTGTGTGTGTGTGTGTGTGTGTGTGTGTGTGTGTGTGTGTGTGTGTGTGTGTGTGTGTGTGTCG
>OLKM01001931.1:75286-87786 GCA_900291075.1 Melanogrammus aeglefinus
TGTGTGTGTGTGTGTTGGTTCGTGTGTGTGTGTTCTCAGGGTCAGACACTACTCGCCATCTAACAACCAACCAAGCCCCCCCCCCCCCCCCCCACCCCATACCTCCCCACCTCCTCCACCCCCCACCCTCCCCAAAAAAACCTTCCCCCCCCGGCTCCCCCTGGGCCTACCTTTGCGCACGTTGCCATCAGCGGGACGCTGGAACTCGCCGGTGCTGAGCAGGAAGCAGGCGCGGTCCTGGGGGTAGCGCTCGCGGGCGGCGCCCCCCGAGCCCAGCAGGCCGCCGGTGGCGGGGCTGCGCTCGTCGCCCAACACCTGGTCGATGTTGGGGCAGTCCTCGTTAGCCAGCGCCGCGTTGGCCGCCGCGTCGCCGTTCTGCTTGGAGTCTGTGAGGGGGGGAGAGAGAGAGAGAGGGAGGAGGAGGGAGTAGAGACGAGAGGGAGGTTAGAGAGACAGGGGAGAGGGGGATGAGAGAGAGAGAGAGAGGAGGGGGTGGGATAGAGAGGAGAGAGAGAGCAGAGGGGGAAGAGATGCAGAGAGAGACAGAGAGCGAGAGACCGACAGATGAGAAGACAGGATGAGAGAGGAGAGGAGTTCCTGGACCAGCGCTGCGTTGGCCGCCGCGGTCGCCGTTCTGCATGGAGTCTGTGAGGGGAGGAGAGAGAAGAGGGAGAGAGGGAGGAGCATAGGGGGGTGAGAGAGAGGAGAGGCGGAGAGAGAGGGAGAGAGAGAGGGGAGAAGAGAGGAGAGAGGAGGCAAGAGAGAGGGAGAGAGAGAGAGGACAGAGACAGAGTGGGAGAAGAGAGAGCGAGAGACATTGCAGAGGGCGGGGGAGAGAGGAGGAGAGAAGAGAGAGGAGAGCTTGAGGGGGGGAGAGAGAGGGGAGAGAGAGGGGGAGCAGAGGGAGAGAGAGAGAGGGAGAGAGAGAGAGAGAGGGAGAGAGAGGTGGGAAGAGAGAGAGAGAGAGAGAGAGAGAGAGAGAGAGAGAGAGAGAGAGAGAGAGAGAGAGAGAGGAGAGCGAAAGCGCGAAGCGAGGCAGAGAGAGAGAGAGAGAGAGAGAGAGAGAGAGAGAGAGCGAGAGAGAGAGAGAGAGAGAGAGAGAGGAGGGGGGAGCGAGGGGGAGAGCATGGGGGAGAGCGAGAGGGGGAGAGGAGAGAGAGAGAGAGGGAAGAGAGGAGAGAGAGAGAGAGAGAGAGAGAGAGAGAGAGAGAGAGGAGAGAGAGAGAGAGAGAGAGAAGAGAGGAGAGACAGAGGAGAAGAGAAAGAGGAGAGAGAGAGAGAGAGAGAGAGAGAGAGAGAGGAGAGAGAGAGAGAGAGAGAGAGAGAGAGAGAGAGAGAGAGAGGAGAGAGAGAGAGAGAGAGAGAGAGAGAGAGAGAGAGAGAGAGAGAGAGAGAGAGAGAGAGAGAGAGAGGGGAGAGAGAGAGATCAGAATCAGAAAGAGCAACACACATGAATATGCAATTAAGAAAACACTGAAATACACATGAAATATACACAATATAGAAATCTAAGACGTAAAGTGTGCTGTGGGTCCATCATACACACTTTGCACCTTAGATTTGTACCCGGATGTGACAGCAGAGAGGGAAGAGAGAGGAGAAAGGGTTTGACAGGATGGAAAGAACAAGAGAGAGAGGAGGAGAGTTTGAGGTTTTATTAGGGAACATGTCATGTCTGGAATTATCCATGAAGGCACACATGCTATAGAGAAGCCTGCATTGCGTAAGTACTCATATATAGTTCATAATATGTGTGTGTACACTGGATGGCATGCTAAGCATGGCCATGTCAATCTCAATTAATTTCCAACTGATGCACACACACACACACACACACACACACACACACACACACACACACACACACACACACACACACACACACACACACACACACACACACACACACACACACACACACACACACACACACACACACACACACACACACACACACACACACACACACACACACATACACACACACACACACACACACACACACATACACACACGCACACACACACACACACACACACACACACACACACACACACACACACACACACACACACACACACACATACATACACACACACACACATACACACACACACACACACACACATACATACATACACCACACACACACACACACACACACACACACACACACACACACACATACACCACACACACACACACACACACCACACACACACACACACACACACACACACACACACACACGCACACACTCGGCTATAGGGGAGTGGGGCAGGCTTGTGTTGCTAGTTTCAAACAAGGCTGTCAAATCTAATATAACATGACCCGCTGCTGAACACGTTATAGAAAGATCCCAGGGGGCGGGAGGGCTCACACACCCTCGCACACGCACACACTGTCGCACACGCACACACACACATGCACACTCGCCTTCCTCACGCAAAAAACAAACAAATCATGGAAAGTGATACCAAAGAGACGAATGAATGTGATTGGTGGGAGAGACAGGCCACAACATGAAAGAACAAAATAATAAGTGTTAGTGTTTATGGAGTGTTAAAGTACTTCATAAACTCTTTCCAACCACACAAACAAACAGAACATATACACACACACACACTCTATTTCCCCTCCCACTTAATTAGATGTTGACAGCCTGTCAAAATCTATTCCCAACATTTTCACATTAAACCTCGGATTACAATCATAGATGGCGTGGTAGAGAGACAGACAGAGGAGATGGAGAGAGCAGGGTAGAGAGAGAGAGAGAGAGAGAGAGAGAGAGAGAGAGAGAGAGAGAGAGAGAGAGAGAGAGAGAGAGAGAGAGAGAGAGAGAGAGAGAGAGAGAGAGAGAGAGAGAGAGAGACAAACTGACAGAAAGACAGGCAGCGTAAGTGCTCTTCGGGGAGTCTATGGGCTTGTGGATGAAATGTCTTTACAGTGTAATTCTATATCCGTAACTCACACACACATACATACACACACATACACACACAGACAAACACACATACAGACACACGCAGACACACACACGGACACAACTTTCTTTCTACGACCTCTATCTATATGATTCCACAACACTCTACACACACACACACACACACACACACACACACACACACACACACACACACACACACACACACACACACACACACACACACACACACACACACACACACACACACACACACACACACACACAAACAGACACACCCCCAATCACGGTTGTCTTGACGCTGTAATCCGCTGACATGTCGAGTGAGAAGGCAGGGGGGGAAGACATGAGATGGATCAATGTTGAGAAAGCCTATCCCTCCTTCCACATATAGCCCTGATTTAGCATTAACCAAGCATGTCAATTACAGCCATCCCATATTCTCCCCAGATAGAGCCAGATTACCCCCAGCTTGGCCCTGAGGGCTTCGCGAGCGCTTGGCTAGTGAGTTTTTTTTCTTACACTCGCCAGGAAGACAAAATCCTTAGCTTTTGTCCACGCAGGCTCAGATATAAATACGCCACACTACTTATAACCATGCGGGAAAAGGCCCCGGACAGATGCAAGGCAATTTAATGAAGGGCTTGCAACTTCTGCAGCGCTAAGACGTGTCGCCTTAAGGCGTCTGCCCTGACAGGTGGCGGCAGGCGCTTGCGACCTGGCTGCGCGCTGATCTCCCTAGGTTGCTGAACGCGGAATTATAAGGAATTGAAAGTACACAAACAACGGGGGGAAAACGGAGTGAAAGTGGGTGAGTCTCTCCGTACAGCTGTATCAAGAGAGATGTCATGATACAAACATGAGCGCACACACAAACACACAAACACACACGCGCACACCATTTCACACACACACACACACACACACACACGCTCGCGCACACGCCCTGCCCCCCTGCCCCATACCTGCTCTGTTGATCTCAATGATCTCTTCCTGGGCCAGGGGGCAGTCCCCCGTGCCCAGCATGCTGCCTGATCCCACCATGCCTGGCCCGATCACATTACCCATCAGCCTGTGCGGCGAGGCGGTGGCCATGGCCAGGGCGTCCGGCTTGCAGTAGTTGGGCGACCCCGGCTGTGGCGCGCGGGGGATGTGCTTGTTCCTCTTCTTGGGCAGCTTCTGCTTGGCCATGGCCAGCGAGTAGTACATGCCGAAGTTGTTGACGATGACGGGCACGGGCATGGCGATGGTCAGCACGCCGGCCAGGGCGCACAGAGCCCCCACCAGCATGCCCGACCAGGTCTCGGGGTACATGTCCCCGTAGCCCAGACGTGGTCATGGTGACCACGGCCCACCAGAAGCCGATGGGGATGTTCTTGAAGTTGGTGTGCTTTGCGGCGGTGGGGTCGTCGGGGTCGGCGCCGATGCGCTCGGCGTAGTAGATCATGGTGGCGAAGATGAGGACGCCCAGCGCCAGGAAGATGATGAGCAGCAGGAACTCGTTGGTGCTGGCGCGCAACGTGTGGCCCAGGACGCGCAGCCCCACGAAGTGGCGCGTCAGCTTGAAGATACGCAGGATGCGCACGAAGCGCACCACGCGCAGGAAGCTCAGCACGTCTTTGGCCGTCTTGGAGGACAGGCCGCTGAGACCCACCTCCAGGTAGAAGGGCACGATGGCCACGAAGTCAATGATGTTCAGCGTGCAGCGGAAGAACTCGGCCTTGTCCGGGCAGAAGATGACGCGCAGGATCACCTCGATGGTGAACCAGATGACGCACATCCCTTCCACGTAGGTCAACCAGCCGTCGGTGACCACCTCGTAGACGATCTGAGGAGGGGGGGGGGAGCAGAGAATGTGTCTGTGAAAGGGGCTCACAAAATGAAACCCCAGCCGCTGGGGTTTCATTTTGTGAGCCCCTTTCACAGACACATTCACAAAGTCATAGAGGGGGGGGGTTGTCGCAATAAAGGATGGAGGATAGACTACCCTAAAAGCCTGGCAAAAAAATAATAATTGTACAGTTTAGTTTCAACTGTACACAGTTTTGTTTTGGGATGTGATTACGTTGTAATGTAATATATTTGGATCTGGTTTGCTTTTGTTACGCAAGGAAAAAAGCACTTTTCCCGCAAAATACTGCCGGACAGGGATAGTAATGCTTGCAACAGTGGAAGTACATCTTTTACCGATAACAAGGCACCCTGGGGTGGTTAATGTCTTGGTAGCCTGTAGTACTATGTTGTTTATATCATATATTAACAGGGCACTGCAGAGGGGTTAATTCCTTAGCAACCTGTAGTAATATGTAGTTTATATAATTTAATAACAGGACACCTTGGTAAATCTCTTAGTAACCTGTAGTAGTATTTGGTTTATATATTATAATAACAGGACACTCCAGAGCAGAGGTTGATTGCACTTATACCACAGTTAGCAACAATGATAAGACATTGGTTAGTAGTTAATCTATAACGTTATGGTTTTTTAATCGACTTAATCAGCTGAAATATCTTGCATTTGTGCTGTCAAGGATACAGCCGGTCCCTAGTTGGATAAACTGTTATTTGTAGTGATAGGGTTGTCGTGTATTGATTCTGATTACAATACATTGATTCTGATTCTGCCAATAATGCAAATCGCTGGCACGGTGTTGTCCAAGAATTCAACAATGCTGTGTGTGTGTTTTTTTAACAATTGCTCATTTCCTGGGTTTTAAATGTGATCCATGCTGAAGTGAAGCACTATGAATGGCCTTGTTTTAAAGGTGCTGAATACACCTGTCTAGCATGGTTTACTACGAGAAAATGGTGTCCAACTGAATGAAAAATCACCAGACAAGCATTTTCTCTTTTTTTTTTTTACATTATAACCCAGATTTCTTTACTGTTACCTTCCAATGCTAAAATCTATCCAATATTGACTATTGGCAGGCATTTTAGAACCTGCTTATTTAAAAGTTCATTTATTGTTTTAAGGAATTACATGTTACTTGAACAAACTGATAAACATGAGTCATATCACAACGAAAACCCAGACTGAAATAATAATCAACTGCAAAACTGGAGTTTACGTTTGAACTGGAGCTAATTAAATCATTGAACAGAATACGGAGCGGACTGAATAAAGGGGCGGGCCTACCTCCTCGCGGGTCACGTTGCCCACGGTCACGTTCTCTGTCTTGTTGTAGATGGTGTTGAAGACTTCGTGGGTCTCCAAGCAGAAGGTCGAGATGGAGATGAGGATGAAGAGGAGAGAAAGGAAGGCCACGTACTGCAGAGGAAAACGGGGTGTGGGGGGGGAGGAGGACGAGAGATAGCGGGACAAAGGGGGATTTATATAGATTCAAAGAAAAGGTGGGGGCGGGGGAGGGACACCATTGGGGGGCGACATGGGAGGGGGGGGACATGAAAGACAACGTTAATTTACAAGTCGTTGGAACCTTTCATGCATCCTACTTCAATGTATTTTGACGCAAATTCCCTTTTTCCTGAAAAAAAAAAACGCCGGTACAATCGTAATATGGGCAGAATTGCACAACACACCACGCAACCTTTTACCAACTCAGCTGTAACATGACATATTCTGCTATCAGCAGTACAGAATGTCACTGTCGATACCGTGGCCGCTGCTGATGGTGGTGTTTGGGGCTACTGCAGTATTTAGAAACATAAGCGGCCATGTCCAGCGCGGGCGACAGGGGGCGCCAAACGCCACGAGTCGCTGCGTCGTGGCGTATGATGGAATGCAGTTAATTCAACTCCAAAATATCCCGGCCGCTGCAAAAGAATGTCGTTGACAACATTGCAGTAAAAAGAGGGAGATACACCAAACGAGGTACGGCGAGAACGCGTACGAGAGAGAGAGAGAGAGAGAGAGGAATAGAGAGGGAGAAAATAGGTGTAGTGTGTGCAGAAAGAGTTTGAGAATCTTTGCGAGAGAAATCAATTCTCATTATGTGGAAAATGATCAACAGCCGATTAAATAGAACGACTACAGCGAGCGAGATGAGCGATATTAAAAGCAATAGTCCGAGGGGAATAAAGTGAAGAAAGGAAGGAGACATCAGAGAGAAGAGATTGGGAAGAAAGCTAATTAGAGAAAGGATAAAAAAGAGCTTATGGAGATGTAGGCATAGCAACAGCCACCAACAAGAAAACACAGGTGTCATGTGTGAATGCTGGGATAAATGTCTATTGATTTGCTCACTATGTCGGGGTGTGTGTGTGTGAGTGTGTGTGTTTGTTTATGTGTGTGCGGGTATGCATGTGTGTGCACGTGTGTGCGTGTGTGTGTGTGTGTGTGTGTGTGTGTGTGTGTGTGTGTGTGTGTGTGTGTGTGTGTGTGTGTGTGTGTGTGTGTGTGTGTGTGTGTGTGTGTGTGTGTGTGTGTGTGTGTGTGTGTGTGCATCGTATGTGTTCACGGCGATATGGATCTGTCAACTGTACTCTCCTCTTGGCCTGGGATCAATAATTAACTATTTATCTTTTACCACCATGTTTCACCTATTTCTCTCCCCAACACACACACACTTACACCTACACAGCACACACACACCAGCACCACACACACACACACACACACACACACACACACACACACACACACACACACACACACACACACACACACACACACACACACACACACACACACACACACACTCACACTCGAACGCACACACACACACACACACACACACCCGCACACCGAACCATGCCCTCTCCGTCCGCCAGCAGTTGACATGCCATGAATACATTTTATGTGGCGTATTATTAGAGTCATTTCCTGTAGAGCGCGCGGGAGAGCCTAGTGTTTATGCGTGTGTGTTGCAATTTCCCTTTTTCTCTGCAGTGCCTCAAGATCCCTCCTCTTCTTTGCCGAGTCCCCCCACCCATCCCCCCACCCCCCCCCCCCCCCTCCCACCCTTCCTCATGTACCCCACCACTGTCTCCCCCTCCCCCCCGCCCCCCCCTCCCCTCTATATGCAGTCAGCTGCCTGCGTGTGATTGGTTGGGTTCCCCTCTCCAGCCGCACCCCCCCCCCACCGTATTCCCACAAATCAGCCCGTGCATCTCCTCGGTGGCAGAGCCATCACGCTAACGGGTCGGGCAGTCATCGGTTAACCACACGTAACCAGCGGCGTGTGCGCTGTCCGTCTTCCACCTGACACACCACATTCACACACCACCGCCGCAGCCCGCAACCTAATCCTACACAAACGCATATCTGTGTGTGTGTGTGTGTGTGCGTGTGCGTGTGCGTGTGTGTGTGTGTGTGTGTGTGCGTGTGTCGTGTGTGTGTGTGTGTGTTGTGTGTGTGTGTGTGCGTGTTTTGTTCATGTTCAAGAAGTGCGATTCACTCACTAGGGGGTATGTGTGTGTGTGTGTGTGTGTGTGTGTGTGTGTGTGTGTGTGTGTGTGTGTGTGTGTGTGTGTGTGTGTGTGTGTGTGTGTGTGTGTGTGTGTGTGTGTCTGTACGTGCGTCTGTGTTTGTGTCATTCTATGTGTGTGTGTGTGTGTGTGTGCGTGTTTTGTTCATGTTCATGAAGTGCGATTCACTCACTAGGGGGTATGTGTGTGTGTGTGTGTGTGTGTGTGTGTGTGTGTGTGTGTGTGTGTGTGTGTGTGCGTGTGTGTGATGGTCTATATATGTGTGTGTGTGTTCGGTGTGCCTTTGTTGTGTATGTTTTCATGTAGTGTCGCTCACTGGAGATAAGGTTGTGATATAAACAGATGCAGGAGTGTGTGTGTGTGTGTGTGTTGTGTGTGTGTGTGTGTGTGTGTGTGTGTGTGTGTGTGTGTGTGTGTGTGTGTGTTTTCGTGTGTGTGTAGTGTCACTCTCTGGTGGGTAGGTTGTAACATAAACAGGTGCAGGAGTGTGTTTGGTGTTTTATGCATATTGACCAATGTTTTGAAGAGGCGTGTGTGACGGTTTTGGGATGTTACACACTTTGTGTGTGTGACTGTGTTTGTGTGTGCGCGTTTGTGCGCACGTGGGTGTGAGGTCACTGACAAAGACAGACGTATAAAGGTTTCATCAAATCTTCTGAGATAAGATCAACTCCCACAGCCTATTATAACAGTCTAATTTAACACTGCTATCTAGATCTGCCCTGGATACACACACACGCACACACACACACACACACGCACACACACATACACCACACACACACACACACACGCACACTCAAGCACACACACACACACACACCGACACACGCACATACACACAAACGCACGTACACGGCGTGCCCGGGCAAACACACACACCCACACATACACACATGCACACACGACACACACATACACACATACACATACACACACACACACACACACACACACACACACACACACACACACACACACACACACACACACACACACACACACACACACACACACACACACACACACACACACACACACACACACACACACACACACACCCACACACACACACATGGCACACGACACACACACACACACACACACACGCACACGCACAAGCACACAAATACACATGCATACATGCACGCACACACACACACATACACACATAGGTAGACAAATACACCCACACACAGACTCACACACACAGACTCACACACACACACAGACTTGCTGAAAAGACCCACCACAAACATAGACTTAGACAACAGAGACTGCCTTGCTCAAGTGCCAATACGGTGCTAAACCCAAACCCCCCTTATCTGAGGACCTGTTTGTGAGGAAGCGTGATTGGTGGAGAGGAAGTGATGTCGGGGTTCCTGTTCGGCACCGCCCACCTCGGTGACATGACGTCACATGACTATACGCAACAAAGCCGAGGGCTGCACCAAAACAATGCGCAACCACCGCTATCTCCAGCGACCGTCTGTGTCATCACCTACTATTGACCTCAACGTATCTCTACTGTAGAGTAGAGATACGAGGGTCCTGGAGAGAGAAGAGTTTGTTATGGAGCAGTTTGAGACTGGTCTAATTTAAGGGTGATCTGCACCGCGTGAAGACCGAAATATGGAACGAAAGATCAATGCTGGGTGCTAGGACTGACCCAGAAGCAAACTTGTTTCTCCTCGAGCTGGGACAACTAAGGGTTGGGAGTGCCTTGGACACACTGGAGAGCAATGTATTGGGTACTTTCAAAATAGAAGCCCTCCAAACTTTCATTATTTTAGGAGCCAATAAAAAAACTAAAAGGACCTAGCATTTAGGCTTTCCACGACAAAACCATTTCAAGGTGCACATGGTGATAGCATTTGCTATCAGGCCCAATAGGGCCTCAGATCCCTTCAGCATACTTAGGATTATAATAATTATTCACATTTTTATTATTAAAAAAAATGTACTGCCAGCATACATCCTGCTGGGCTGAAGCTCAGCCCTGAGAGAGAGTCTCTTTTATAGTATTTGACCTAATTACTTAGACCGAACGTCTGGCTCAAAACAACACAGACCGTCCTAAATTATCCCATAATATGTCATATTATGGGATAATTTAGACCCAGATTCTGTGTCTACATATGTATATGTATATAGGGTATTCATATGACCAGCGGGTGACAGGCTGGTAGCAATCCACTCCAGGCATTGGCTACCAATACCTGCATTAGAACCAATCAGAGAAGGGTACATTTGAGGTAATTTGAGAACTGGTGCCTGGTTGCACTATTGCCTTCATAGTGAGCTGCTCTAGATAAATATGCAGACGCTCGCATGCATGCGACGCACGCACGCGCGCACACACACACACACACACACACACACACACACACACACACACACACACACACACACACACCACACACACACACACATACACATTCAGACTCACACACTCACACACTCACACACACACACACCACACACACATTCAGACTCACAACACTCACACCACTTCTCACTAATCACACACACACACACACACACACACACACACACACACACACACACACACACACACACACACACACACACACACACACACACACACACACACACACACACATTCAGACTCACACACTCACACACTCACACACACACACACACACACACACATTCAGACTCACACACTCACACACTCTCACTAACACACACACACACACACACACACACACACACACACACACACACACACACACACACACACACACACACACACACACACACACACACACA
This sequence comes from Melanogrammus aeglefinus, assembly GCA_900291075.1. Taxonomy (NCBI): domain Eukaryota; kingdom Metazoa; phylum Chordata; class Actinopteri; order Gadiformes; family Gadidae; genus Melanogrammus; species Melanogrammus aeglefinus. The sequence goes on from OLKM01001931.1 coordinate 86,415, forward strand.
CACACACACACACACACACACACACACACACACACACACACACACACACACACACACACACACACACACACACACACACACACACACACACACACACACACACACACACACACACACACACACACACACACACACACACATTCAGACTCACACACTCACACACTCTCACACACACACACACACACACACACACACACACACACACACACACACACACACACACACACACACACACACACACACACACACACACACACACACACACACACACACACACACACACGCACACACACTACCTAGCCTCCTGCCTGTGTGTTCTCCTTCCACCTCCGTCCCACAGAGTGACCTAGATGTGGCGTTGCCACCCTGCTCGCTGCTTATCCCCTGACCAATCGCTTTGCTTCCTTTGGCCTCGTCGCCTCCCCCTCCCGTCAGCCTCCTCAGCTCTTTGTCCCCAGCGCATCGTCGGCGCGCTCAAAGAAGGTAACCCAAAATACACCCCCCCCCCTATCCCCTTTTATTCATCCTCCTGCCTCCCAGCGTCTTTAAGTCTGCTTACCCTTTTTATAAAAAATAAAAAACGTTTCTCCTTCTTAAAGAGGAAAAAGCTGACCGGCAAAGCGGCGGCCATTAGCGTAGCTCACTTTTTAACGTCCGCGTCAGGGATCGAACCGGCGGTATCTGGACCGCCCTCACATGGCGTCTTAAAAGCAGCTAAGTGGTTTAAGGCACGCAGGCAGCGGCAGTCTGCGTCAGCCAGCGGTTCTGCTTGTACCGGCAAATCGGAAAACACTAAAGATTTTATGAAAGAAAAAACACCTTGTCAAGTGACTCATGGCTAACGACGCTGCATTTAGCTAACGGCGTGCATCGTACGAGGACGACCGGGAACCAGAGGAAGAAGCTAACGGTGCTTCATGTGACATGCATACAATACAGAGGGGGAGAGGAGAGAGAGAGAGAGAGAGAGAGAGAGAGAGAGAGAGAGAGAGTGATGCATGGACGTGCAAGAGAGAGGGGGAGAGAGAGAGAGAGAGAGAGAGAGAGAGAGAGAGAGAGAGAGAGAGAGAGAGAGAGAGAGAGAGTTATGCTAGGAGTAGCTTAGCATATCTCATGGAGTATTGCACCAGTGCGTAACTTGGGAGTATGGATCAGAAGCCGCTAATTACAGCAGATTAGCTTGGCAGGGCTGGAGGTCCACCAAACCCCTACCCACCCCACAACCACACTCATACAGTACTGTCAACCTCATGTCTGTAAGGGGACTGGACGGACACGGACATGGGGATGGGAGAGAGAGAGAGAGAGAGAGAGAGAGAGAGAGAGAGAGAGAGAGAGAGAGAGAGAGAGAGAGAGAGAGAGAGAGAGAGAG
>OLKM01001931.1:90286-95171 GCA_900291075.1 Melanogrammus aeglefinus
GAGAGAGAGAGAGGGAGAGAGAGCGAGAGACACCCGTGTGGTGTTGTGACTGCTAAAGGCAGTCGGTAGTGGTGCAGTGCATTAGTGCTCGACATGCTAGAGTGGCTGTGCCTTTAGCAGCCTCCGCTCCTCCCCCTCTCCCTCTCCCTCCCTCCCTCCCCCTCTCCCTCTCTCCCTCTATTTGGATTTATCTCGACCGCGCAAACACCCCCCCCCGCCCCCCTTTCCCCCTGACACACAAGCACACACACATACAATCAACAACACAACGCGCGCCTTCACCGAAACCACCCCAAAACATCAAGACAAGACTCGCCCCCCATCCCAAAAGGTAAGTTGGCAATTGTTCCTCCTCTCTCTTCTCTCTCTCTCTCTCCTCTCTCTCTCCTCCTCTCCTTTCCTCTCTCCTCCTCTCTTTTCCTCTCTCTCCTCTCTACTCTCCTCTCTCTCTCTCTCTCTCTCTCTCCTCTCTCTCTCTCTCTCCCTCTCCTCTCCCTTCCGTCTGTCTCCCCCCTTTCTCTTGTCTTCTCTTCCCTTGTGCTTGGCAATTGTCGCTCTCTCTCTCTTCTCTCTTTGGCAATTGTTCTCTCTCTCTCTCTCTCTCTCTCTCTCTCTCTCTCTCTCTCTCTCTCTCTCTCCTCTCCCTCCGTCTGTCTCCCCCTTTCTCTGTCTTCTTCCCTTGTCGCCCAGCATTTGTCGCTCTCTTCCTCTTTGTCATTCTCCATCCCTCTGACTTTCAGTCATTCTCTCTCCCTCCCCCCTGTCCCTCTCCCTCTCTGTCTCTCTCCCCTCTCTCCCTCTCCTCCGTCCCTCTCCCTCTGTGTCTCTCTCCCCTCCCTCCGTCCCTCTCCCTCTGTGTCTCTCTCCCCTCTCTCCCTCCCTCTCCCTCTGTGTCTCTGTCCCCTCTCTCCCTCTCTCTCCCTCTCTCCCTTTCTCTTCTCTCACGGCGGGACAGTTGTTGCCTGGTCTGGTCTCAAGGTAATACTTAGCTGAGCAGGAGGAGGAGGGGAGGCCAGGAGAAGGAGGAGGAGGAGGTGTACAAGGTGGAGGAGCAGGAAGAGGAAAGTGGCAGAAGGTACTTTGCATACATCACGTATTAATGCATCGAGTTGGACTACTAATGCAACCCCCCCCCCCCCCCCTCCCCATGGTTACCAAGCGACCCACTCGAGCCGCTGTCTCTGCCCCCATCAGGACAGGAGGAGGGCTTAACCCATGGTCCACCCAAAACATCACCTTTGTATCAACGCTGCTAGCTCTGTCCAAACGAGTGCAGCTCAGCACTGCCCCCTGGTGACAGGGGGCAGTGCTGAGCTGCACTCGTTTGGACAGAGCTAGGAGGTTTTAGCGTACCGTTGTTAACATAGCGGCGTTACCTTATTAGCATGCAGCATGGTTGGCCCGCACTTGATTGGCACCGTTGTAAGAGGGGGGGGGGGTACATTGATTGGAATTGTTTGGCCGAAAAAGGGAAAAAATACAAATCTGCCTCTCTGCCTTTTTCAGTATTAATCAATTGATTGAACCGCCCCTCCAGACTGGCTGCCACCGCCTCTGTCGAAAGCCATAAAAGCTGGCTAGCGGACGGACAGGGAGTGTGCCATGAGCACTCTGGTGTCTGCTGTCTGCTACCACACATCGTCCGGTCACACACACACACACACACACACACTCATACACACACACACACACACACGCACGCGCACGCACGCGCACGCGCGTGCACGCACACGCACACGCACACGCACACGCACACGCACACACACGCACACACACACACACACACACACACACACACACACACACACACACACACACACACACACACACACACACACACAGAAACGCCTTAAAAAGAGTTGGAGGGGGGGGTTTGGCAGCTATAGGTGCAGTGCTGACTTCTCAGGAAAGAGAGTCATGTCTTTTTAACCGGCTAATTCAATCAGCGGAGGAAGACAGTTTGGATAATGCATATAAGCGGGCGATCGAGAGGGGGAGAGAGGGAGACGGATGGGAAGAAGGATAGATAGGTGCTGCGAGGCACAGGAGCAAATGACGTGAGGGAGTAGGTAAATGTCTCCCTCTCTCTCTCTCTCTCTCTCTCTCTCTCTCTCTCCTCTCTCTCTCTCTCTCTCTCTCTCTCTCTCTCTCTCTCTCTCTCTCTCTCTCTCTCTCTCTCTCTCTCTCTCTCTCTCTCTCTCTCTCTCTCTCTCTCTCTCTCTCTCTCTCCAAACACTGCACTATAATAACACGGACCAGCGGATACCCAAGGTGGAACACGGTAAGAGAGAGAGAGAGAGAGAGAGAGAGAGAGAGAGAGAGAGAGAGAGAGAGAGAGAGAGAGAGAGAGAGAGAGAGAGAGAGAGAGAGAGAGAGAGAGAGAGAGCCAGAGGAGGGGAGGAGGAGGAGGATGGGAATGTGGTCACAAAGCAACGGGGCCCCGAGAAATGCGAGCGAGGGACAGCCATCCATCCATGTACAGGCTACACAGTACTTAAACAGCCCCCCAGGTCACACCGCCAAACCGTGTGTGTGTGGCTGTGTGTAATGCCTGCAATGTGTTCCTTTTTGAGTGTGTGTGTGTGTGTGTGTGTGTGTGTGTGTGTGTGTGTGTGTGTGTGTGTGTGTGTGTGTGTGTGTGTGTGTGTGTGTGTGTGTGTGTGTGTGTCGTGTGTGTCTGTGTGTGTGTGTGTGTGGTCGGGATGGATTGTTCATCAGGGAAGACCCCATTCAGAATCACACGAAAAACATCCATCCAGACGACGCACGGATCCGGACGGACGGACGGACGGACGGACGGGCGGACGGACGGACGGACGGACGGACGGGCGGATTGCGAAGCCCCAGCCGACGCCCCCCCCCCCGCCCGCCCTGCCCTGCGGCCCCCCGACCGGAGGACTGCTGCAGTGCCTCACTCAGCGCTCTAATACATTAAGTAGGAAGGACACCGCTCTGCCAAACGGGCCCCCAAGCAGCCCACGGCGGCACAGGGCCTCGGGCCAAAACACGGCCCCTGCCAGGCCCGGGGCCCTGACTGTGCACCGTGGGGGGGGGGCGCTGTGTAAAGAGACCGTCTAACGCACGGGAACAACCAGGGATTTATGGCTGCCTGCGCCGGCGCGTACCTCCGCCTCCCTGCCGAGCCTTTCGTGGGTGCGGGGTATCAAATGACCCCCAAAGCACTCTCTGCTCTCATTGGCTCTTGGATCCGTTTCATAAGTGTTGTGTGAGTGTGTGAGGGGTGGTGCAGTATCACGGCGCTGGCGGTGGTAGCGGTGGCGGTGGTCCTTGTGGGGGATTATGTTCTAAAAAAAAAAAAGGAAATCTACGACCGCCATCGCGTTTATTTATTGTAACGTCTGTGAATGTGGAGACAGTGGTTCAACTTTAAACTGTCCGGGGGAAGTCGTGAATGTGTGTATTTGATGCAATAAATGTCGTGTTTTCTTTGTGCAACAAAAGTGTGAGTGATAACCCGTTATGATTACTATGACGTGTATTGAATTTGTTGAGGTTTAAGGACAATCTATTGTTAGAAATCCTATGCCGCACGCAGTTTGACTACTCATGTCTGTATGCTCAAATGCACTAAATAGCTACAATGGACATTAGCTGGTATTCATTGGCACGCTGCCTCATATATCGGATGAAGGCAGGTGCAGTGACATTAATCCTGGATCCAGCAGTACTATGAAGTTCCAGCAGAACTTCTGGTGGGAGAAAAAAAACCAACGACTGCAGCTACTTTCTCTAAGAACGTGGTTGTCTAGACAAGCGTGATGGCTTGTCTTTCCACCAGAACAGACACACGTCTGCCACATGTCTGATCTGTGAGACTGTAGTAACAGTAGCACTCGCTCCACTTTGCTCTGTCTTTCTCTGTGTTCTTTTCTTGTTCTCCTGCTGTTAGTCTAGTCATGCTGTCAGCTCTTCTGGGGTTCCTACTGTGCTCGGACGCCGTGGTCTCTCTCACACTTTGCTGCTTACGCACTGGGAATACGAAAAACCGCTTCTGAACGTAACCGGCCGGAACCAGAAGTGGAGCAAGTGGATTCACAGATCCACACGTCGGCCCGAGCGCACCGTGTGGCACCTGCCTGTGTGTGTGTGTGTGTGTGTGTGTGTGTGTGTGTGTGTGTGTGTGTGTGTGTGTGTGTGTGTGTGTGTGTGTGTGTGTGTGTGTGTGTGTGTGTGTGTGTGTGTGTGTGTGTGTGTGTGTGTGTGTGTGTGTGTGTGTGTGTGTGTCGTTCTATGTTTGTTTGTGTCATTGTTTGTGTGTGTGTTTTGGTCATTATATGTGTGTGTGTCTGTGTTTGTGTGTGTGTCTGTACGTGTGTCGGTGTTTGTGTCGGTATATATATGTGTCTGTGTGTGCGGGGGTGACGGTTCATATGAGAGTGTGCGTGTGTGTGTCTGTATGTGTGTCTGTGTTTGTGTCAGTCTATGCACGTGTGTGGATGTGCGTGCGTGCGCGTGTGTGCGTGCGTGTGTGTGTGCGTGTGTGCGTGTGTGTGTGTGTGTGTGTGTGTGTGTGTGTGTGTGTGTGTGTGTGTGTAAATGTCCCCTGAGTGATATAAGAACAGAACAAGGCCCGTGGGAGCCCACAGAATGAGACCAGGGTAATGGAACAGGGAAGCACGGTGGGAGAGAGAGACACACACACACACACACACACACACACACACACACACACACACACACACACACACACACACACACACACACACACACACACACACACACGGACACCTGAGGAAGCAAAGTCAAGGTTAGCAGATGATGAGGAGATCCACACTAGGACAGGAGGGCAGACAGTGGATGAAGCCCAGACTCTTTCGTTTCCCTGCCGTCGTTATGATCTCTTTATGACAAGGTCCCGTCTCAC
>OLKM01001932.1:0-12500 GCA_900291075.1 Melanogrammus aeglefinus
AAACATAAAGTGCGTTCCGGTCGATTGGGATATTGTGCTTAAGGCTTTTCACCCCCCAGCCTCATTCTAGTGAAGGCGGAGGCGGAGTGTGCATCTCCTGTGCCCGGAGTTGCGGGCCGCTGGCTATGTATGTGAAAAACGTCTCTGGCGCGGTTCCGCTCAGCACGCAGAGCTTATTTGTTGTGTCTATAGTGGACAAGCATAGCAGGTGGCCGGCACTCTCTGCGGTAAGCAGCGGTTTTCCGAGCTGGATATGTGGAAGGTTGCTTACGCCTATGCTCGGCCAGGACTTAGTGCACCCTCTGGGCGTAAAACTCACTCTACACAGGGGTGTCTGGCATTCAGCGGCTCGGCCTCCCAGAGGCGTTCCGGTGGAACACTTTGCGCTGGTCTGCGTCTTGGTCTTCAAACCGGGCGCCTTTGTCCGTTTATACATGGTGAGACTGTCCAGGGGCGTCACTCTGCAATCTGCTGTAGCTGAGTCCGGGGCGTCCCTATCACTGCGCGCTTTAAGAAGATGACGGCATGTCTTTTAAGCAGTGCATCGTTTAAGTTTCTCGTCGCCGGATGGCGGAGATTTGGACTTGACGCGCCAGTTAATTTCGCCTACGCTTGCCGGTTTCTACATGGACAGAAGCAGAGAGTAGAGAAGGTCTATTGACATCGCCGATTGACGAGTCGGTTGATGTCTGCCAGTATGCAAGCTGCCGCGCGTTGTTTGAAGAATGAAGTGAAACAGACGAGAGGGAGCGCTCTTATTGGTGAGGAGTCGAACTCTCGTAGCTCCGCCCGCCGGTGGGGTAGCGGGAGAGCGTAATGAGGATAACCGGTATAGGTCGATTCCATACCTCCGGATCCAACCGGAACGGTCCGTATCCGTATTTACCGTAGGTTGTGAATGGGCTTGTTACTTCTGGTTTTAACGTTCACACTTTTCATGGATTCCATGAAGGAAGGCTTGGGGCCGAGTTTTTTGCAGACTCACTTTTATTTCTCTTGATCATCCGGAATTAGTGTTTTATTAAAGACTGTTTGTGTTTTGCACATCTCCTCAGCTTTTTTGAGTCTTATCTGCCCTGGTGACTTAAGTTTTTTTGACTGGGTCCAACAGGAGTACATTGATTGGGCTCCGCTCGCAGCTTCGCCTTAGCCCATAAGGCGAAGCCTAGACGGTGTAGCCTACATGAAATAGAACGATAGTTATGATATTATAACTCTAGTTCTATGATTGTAGGCGCAGCCGTCTAGTTTCCCACCTGCTGTACCCTCCAAATGCTGAAAGAATAGCATGGAGAATGAGTGGCGGTTTGCGCCGCCTTATATATACACGTGCTGTGGGAAATGGTGAGTGCCCACGTTGATATGCTGCATAGTTGAAATTTTTTCAGGTGCGTCGAGCACACGCGCATGGGGACACGCCACATAAGGCGAAGCCTAGACGGTCTACGCCTACAATTATGAACTAGAGTTATAAATTATCATAACTATCGTTTAACACTGTTGAGTCTCTGTTTAAAAAAATCATTTGATGAATTTGAATTTGAAGATAAATTGCCATCAAACAACTTGGACCAGACAAACCGGATATTTGTATTAACCAACAAACGAAGGATAGAGGGAAAACGTAGGCCTACAACAGAACTTTCTCCCGAGCATATGAGGAGAAAAAATGGCTATGTGGTTGCTCAAAAAGAACGTTTTTTGTTGTAAAAAAAGTAATTTGTATGCCTGATTTCATACCTGATTCAAACAGCGGTTATTGAGAAATTTGCACACATGAGATCGGAGGGCCAAGTTCCTGTATAAATGATCGAAGGTCTGATTGATTGTTGACTTCCCATAAGCTATGTCCATTTGTTTGATGTTGCCAACTGCGTTCTGTATACGCCTGTCTATCTACGCTTTATTTCTACTTTTCGTTGATTTATTTGCAATGCACTTGCTAAGCCTATGCTGTTAATTGACAGAAAAAAGACATTCAGAGTGTTACAATAAAATATGGAGGAATAACTTCCCTATAATGTTAAATTTGTCCTTTTGAAATGTTTGACATCGCAAAGATTTTATTTCATTTAATTTGAAATGTTTGACATCGCAAAGATGTATCAATTATCAACGTATTGTCCTGCCGCAGACGTGCCGCAGTCGTTTCCGTTTTCGGGTTTGCACAAGCTGGTTCCTGGGTTTGGTCATCTATTCTTCACTAATCATCTTCTTGCTGAAGAGCTTTGTGCTTGTGGAGGTGTGATCCTTGTCTTCTTCAACATTAGCGTTGCTAAGCTGTGATCTAGCACTGCCATGGCAAACAGTAAAACATCAAAAACAAATAAAGAGGAGCATTGGGGAGAGGGATGTTCATGTTCTTTTGGATGAACTAATACAAAAGGCTATATTTAGGGAGAGTTTAGGGAGATATCTTGTCATGACTGGATCGCTGTGGTTTTCTGCTACAGTAAGCTGTCAAGACCCTAACCCTAACCCTATTCCATTCACCTGGAACCGGAGAATGAGTTTTCTATGCCTCAAAAGTCTACTGAAACCTTCTTACAATTCTACCAAGGAAGTTCTGTGCATGGGTGTGTGAGTGTGCGTGTGTGTGCATTTGTTTGTGTATGAGTGTTTTTGTGTGTGTGTGTGTGTGTGTGTGTGTGTGTGTGTGTGTGTGTGTGTGTGTGTGTGTGTGTGTGTGTGTGTGTGTGTGTGTGTGTGTGCATGTATGTGTGGTGTGTTAGTAGGGCTGTCAGAATTGCGTCAAAAAATGGACATTCGAATGTTCGTTTTGAAAAAATCACCGAATTCGAACTATTCGAATATCGGTTGCCTATTTTACGCAGTTGCCGTCAATATGTCAATAATGCGACAAAACCATGGTTCAAATTAGTGGGATATATATATCCTATAAACAGCCCAGTAACGTGGAGGCCTAATCATGAAAAGCCACAACTTTGTATGGCTTGCATTTCACCTCCACACCTGCAAGCGCGCAAACTATAGTAATCTGAAGAAGACGCCCGCTTCTGAATGTTACAAAGTATGCTAGTGGTAACGTTCCTTGCTTTGCTTACCATTTATCGAGAAGGCCTATTAAAATCGATAAAGAAAAAAATGCGTGTCGCCTACCGTCTTCCACCAGGCCAGCGAAAGGGCCAGCACTACGCCACCGTTCCGAGATTCATGAAAAAAAGCCTGTCTCGGACTTATGCCGAGAACTCACCCGGGGTGCGCCGTGGACAGATGTGCCCGCATGTTGCTGGTTGTCGAGTGGTAGGCCAATTCAACTTTGCACAGCTTGCAAATAAGCTTATGCCTATGTTTTTTGGTTTTTGCGTTGCTGCGTGATGTGGTTTACATTTCCCGGGTATTGTGTGCGTATGCGTACAGTACGTACAGTATCAGATCACGTACAAGACTTCCCGCGCACATGCACGTACAGTAGTAGCCTATCAGATTCGCTGTAGGCCTGCCAGTAGCCTAGCAGAATTACTTTGTACAGTATGTGTTCTATGGTTTGCCGTCTCGTTGAGAGTGCTGGTGGGCGGCGGCTTTCGCTGGGCATTTCCTTACTTTAAAACGAGGGACATCGCGAACAGACAGAAGCTCAATCACAAAGCAGATAGAGGCGCTTGTACCGCGGGAGTGTTTTTTCACATTCGAATATTAATTTTCACGTTCGAATTCGCGTTTTTGGATACATATTCGAACGAATATTCGAACCTCGAATATTCGTTGACAGCCCTAGTGTTTAGTTGTGTACCAGAGAACAAAATAATAAATGCTATTGTTTTACAGTTCATAATTAATTGACAACACTGGAGAGGATGTTGGTTTGCACCCCTAATGAGAGGACATGGGTTTACACCCCTAATCATACTGGAGAGGAGGTTGGTTTACACCCCTAACGAGAGGACGTTGGTTTACACCCCTAACGAGAGAAGGACATGAGGGGTGTACACCACGCCTAGAATTAGATTACGTGGAGAAGGGACGTGGGGTTTACACCCCTAAATGAGAGGACGTTTGTTTGAATTCGCCTACAACACTGGGAGAGAGGACGCTGGGGTTACACCCCCTAAAAGAGAGACCTGGGTTTAACATCCCTATATAGAGGAAGTGGGAGTTTACATACTAATAGAAGGAAGTGGGTTTACCATCCCTAATCGAGAGGAAGTGGGGGTTGTTACCACTCCTAACCGACGGAGGATGTGGGTTTACATTCCCTATAGATGATGAAGTGGGTTTCAACATCTCCGACGACACTGGAGAGGAGGTTGGTTTACACCCCCTACACGAGAGGAACGTTGGTTTACACCCCTAAACGAGAGGAGGACATGGGTTTCACACCCCTAATGAACTGGGAGAGGACGTGGGTTTACACCCCTAATGAGAGGACGTTTGTTTGAATCCCTACAACACTGGAGAGGACCTGGGTTTACACCCCTAAAAGAGGAAGTGGGTTTACATCCCTAATAGAGGAAGTGGGTTTACATCCCTAATAGAGGAAGTGGGTTTATATCCCTAACGAGAGGACCTGGGTTTATATCCCTAACGAGAGGACGTTGGTTTATATCCCTAACGAGAGGAGTGGGTTTACATCCCTAACGACACTGGAGAGGATGTTGGTTTACACCCCTAACGAGAGGACGTTGGTTTATATCCCTAACGAGAGGATGTGGGTTTATATCCCTAACGAGAGGATGTGGGTTTATATCCCTAACGAGAGGACGTTGGTTTATATCCCTAACGAGAGGACGTTGGTTTATATCCCTAACGAGAGGACGTTGGTTTATATCCCTAACGAGAGGATGTGGGTTTATATCCCTAACGAGAGGATGTGGGTTTATATCCCTAACGAGAGGATGTGGGTTTACATCCCTAACGAGAGGATGTGGGTTTACATCCCTAACGAGAGGACGTGGGTTTACATCCCTAACGAGAGGACCTGGGTTTATATTCCTAACGAGAGGACGTGGGTTTACATCCCTAACGAGAGGACGTGGGTAAGATGCTTGATCTCATGGAGATCACTGGGAAACATGGCTGTCCCAAAATACCCTGCAATCCGCTCTCTGCCTGGAGATAGAGTATGGATAGAGAGAGAACAAGAGATGGAGAGATAGAGTGGGGGAGTTGGAGAGGGAGAGAAATTGAGAGAGAGACAGAGAGATGGGAGTGGGGGAGAGAAAGAGAGAGCGCTGGATGTATAATGGATGCTCTCTAATGGATTAAAGTTGACCAAGTTCCTTCCTAGCAGTGCCTTGTTTATTCTCTCTCTCTCTCTCTCTCTCTCTCTCTCTCTCTCTCTCTCTCTCTCTCTCTCTCTCTCTCTCTCTCTCTCTCTCTCTCTTTACTGGGATGAGAAACAAGCGTTAATATTGCCAAGGCAAGTGAACAATTAGGAAGTAAAAGTACAAAAAGGTTAAATACAAAATATACATCCATGCCAAATATTAGAATACTCAACCAATAGAAAGTAAAATGTGAATGCTTTAAACAGACAAATTAAAAGGTACACTGTACAAACACATTATTTACAATGTGGAGGACGTGTGAAATAGTAAAATCATTGGTATCTCTCTCTCTTTCTCCCCCTCTCTCTCTGCCTCTCTCTCTCTCTCTCTCTCTCTCTCTCTCCTCTCTCTCTCTCTCTCTCTCTCTCTCTCTCTCTCACCCGCCCCTCTCACCCCTGCTCTTCAAAACAGGCCGATTAGAACGATATAAACATGCAAAACATAAAGGAGGCAGAGAAATGAGAAGAAGCAAATAGCTAAGTAGAATCTGATGGCTGTCCCTGGGATGACATATCCACCTCCAGCAGGTTGTTAATCTTCTCCAACAGGGTGCAAAAGGTGCAAATGGCAATATGTCTGTGTCCTCAAATATTCCAATTATGGCGCATTTCCACTCGCACGGCTCGGCTCGGTACGGCTCGGCTCGGCGCGCTATTTGCGTGTTTTCACTAGCACGCAGTACCTGCAACCGGGTACATTTTTGGTATCACCTCAGCCCTGGTTCCAAGCGAGCCGAAGCGTTACTAAAACGTGACTTCAGCCGACTGCCTTCCACTGATTGGCCGATGAGTGTCGTCACTGGAAGCGTCATAACCGCGCGACTTTTCAATAGTGTTTTGTCTCGCGGCCCGGAGTCTTCTCCGGCTCTCTTCTCTTGCCTTCTGTGCGACAAAAGCCACAGGGTGAGCAGCAACACGATCGCCTCCATGTCCTCCATGCTGTCCTCCTCTGATGTTGTTGTTGTTGTTGTTGTTCTGGTCTTCCGGATTTGTACGTTGCTCGGCGCCATGTAAATGATGTCACAGCGGTTTCGCGCAGCCGTGTTATTACGACCCCGCCCACGTCGAGGAGGCACCAGTTGTAATGGAAACACAACCAAACCGAGCCGAGCCGAGCCGTATCGAGCCGAGCCGTGCTAGTGGAAATGCGCCATTAGTCTCCATTAGCTGTTGCCTTAACTGCGCTAGATCAGAGATCGTGACCAGAGCCGTCCTGCTTAACAACGATGGAAGGGATGAAGGGTTGATATTTAGAGATGGGGCAGAAGGTATCCTAGGTAGGGGGCAGGTATCCTAGGTAGGGGGCAGGTATCCTAGTGTACCGGGGGGTTAGGCAGAGCCCAAGTGCACGGACAGACGACAGTTGAGGACAGTTTCAAGGATTTAATTCGGTGCTGGATCGGGCAGGCAGAGAGCAAACAGTAAAGTCACCAACAACGGGAGGGCAGACAGGCAGGCGAGGAGCAGGAAACGGAAACAGACAGGCTGGCAGGGACTCGACAACAGGCGGGTGGTCAGACAGTCGAGGGGTCGGAAACAGGCAGTATCAGCGTTGTAGAACAGTTCAGGAGTTGCGGGACAGCTCTGTGAGTACGAGAGACGATCTGGCAGAGACTGAGTGGAGAGAGAGGATTTATATAGAGGGACCAAACAATCCCCACTGGGCCAAGTGTCCCGCTTCCTGCCTGGAGAGAGAGAGAGAGAGAGAGAGAGAGAGAGAGAGAGAGAGAGAGAGAGAGAGAGAGAGAGAGAGAGAGAGAGAGAGAGAGAGAGAGAGAGAGAGAGAGAGAGAGAGAGAGAGAGAGAGTTCCAGCAGAAAGCTTTGACCACCACAGACTGATGTTTCTGGTCTTAGAACGGGACTCTGGTTTCAGGCTGACAACCTCAAATCGATCTGTATTGGCCACCATGTTGGCTTTGCTGACCATGTGGAATCATGGGAACTGTAGTATTACTTAGTGCTCCAGTTAAGCAGAACTGTTCTCCCTGGTCCCACAGCCTTTAGATCCAGAACCAGGTGGGAGTGTGTGTTGGGCCACATGTCCCACGCTGAACCCAACGCCCCCCCCCCCCCAACCTCCCTGGGGCCAGAGGAGACTGGACCACTGCCCTCAGGGAACACTCCGGCATTAATGGAAGTGTGACACAGACTAATTGTCTGTTTCTCTCTTTATCTGTGACTCGCTCCGTCGGTCTGTCTATCCGTCTATCCCTCTGTCATCTGTCACTCTCTGTGTATGCTATTCTGGCTGGCCCTTTCTTCGTATATTTGTCTCTCTCTCTGTCTCTTTGTCCCTGTCTCTGAATATCTGTTCCTCTCTCTCTCTCTCTCTCTCCCTCTCCCTCTCCCTCTCTCTCTCTCTCTCTCTCTCTCTCTCTCTCCTCTCTCTCTCTCTCTCTCTCTCTCCCTCTCCCTCTCCCTCTCCCTCTGCCTCATCTCTCTCGCGGTCTCCTCACCGCCTGTATGGACATCAAGTGAAATATTGAACAGCACTTCCATGGCTCTGCGCAGCACAGTGAGGATTTGTAGAGACACACTCTCCTGCAGTCTCTCTCTCTTTCCCTCTCTCTCCCAAACCAATGGGACTTCAGTCTAGCTGCTGCTTAATAGACATAAACAATTAATTCATAAATTAATGAACCCACGTCCTCGTTAGAGATGTGAACCAATGTCCTCTCCAGTGTTGTAGTGATGTGAACCCAGACCAGGGTTCTGTGTTCCAGGCCAGAGACCTGAGGCACATTCTGCCAATAGAAACCGTTCCTTTTATTTAGACACATTTTATACAAAAGGGCTGAACAATTAATTACATATTCATCCAAATTAGAAAACTAGGTGTGTCCCTCTCTAACTGGAGCCTATAGTAGGCCCAATACAGGTCAGGTTGCTAGCTAGCCAACCAACCAGCTAGTCAACCAGGCAGCTAGTTAATCAGGGAGCCAGGCAGTTATTTAACAAGCCAACTAGTTAACCAGGCAGCCAGTCAGCTAGTTAACCAGGCAGTGAACCAAGTCAGTCAGTCTTTCCATGGTTTCCTCCCATAATGATGAATAGTGAATGTTTAGTTTGTATTATCTAATGAAGAATGAATGGCGTTAAAAGCTTGCATTGTGTCCATTCACTGTTGCAGAATGGGTCAGATATAGAAACAGACTAATTCACTCATAGATATCAATCTAATTGCTTCATCAACTCAAGTCAAATTGGAAGAAATGCATTCTATTTTGATGCTGTTGGTAACAAATTACTATCAATCCATTTCACACACAAACACACACGCACACACACACACACACACACACACACACACACACACACACACACACACACACACACACACACACACAGACAACACACACACACAGACATAGACACAGACACATAAACATTTACATTTAGGGCATTTAGCAGACGCTTTTATGTAAAGCGACTTACATCGTTTAATACACACATTTACACACCGACGGCAGAGTCAACCATGCAAGGCGACAGCCAGCTCGTCAGGAGCAGTTGGGGTTAAGTGTCACACACACAGAATAGGTCTAATAAATGAGTACGTTTATCATAGAGTATAAATAGTTTAATGTGTATCAGGCCACGTACGCTGGACATATACAAGGCCGACTGAAGTTTACAAGAGTGTCCAAGAAAGAAACAGGAGACAAACAAAAGTCCCCCAGAGAGAGGCAGGAGGAGGAGACGGAGGGGACTAATGGACCTCTGATGGCTCTGACCTTCCATCGGGCCAGGCACTGTGACTGATGACGGAGTTCAACCGACAACCTTCAGCTGGGCCGGCGCTGCGGTGACTGATGAGGCCTGCCGCCCGACACGCTGTCCTCTCCTCTTCATTTATCTCTCTTTAGGAAGACGCTCAGACACACGCCTCCCCCCCCCCCCCCCCCCTCCCCCTCCTCCTCCCTCCCTCCTCCCTCCCCCTCCCCCTCCCCCTCCCCTCCTCCTCCCCCTCCCTCCCCCTCCCCTCCTCCCCCGGTCTCCTAGGGTTAGGGTTAGGGCTACTGGCCCTGATCTGGGTTAACCCTAACCCAGGTCAGGGCCAGTGGACTGTGGAATAGGGTTAGGGTTCTGGTTACTGGACTGTGAGATCCTTGTGATTGGTGTCTCTCTGCTCCACTGAGTGTATGTTTGTGTGTCTGCGTGTGTGTGTGTGTGTGTGTGTGTGTGTGTGTGTGTGTGTGTGTGTGTGTGTGTGTGTGTGTGTGTGTGTGTGTGTGTGTGTGTGTGTGTGTGTGTGTGTGTGTGTGTGTGCATGTGGGTGCACACATAGTATGCTTACATAGTTAATGTTGCCATGTCTGAGCTTCTTCTGTCTACAAATCTATCCTTGTGTGTGTGTGTGTGTGTGTGTGTGTGTGTGTGTGTGTGTGTGTGTGTGTGTGTGTGTGTGTGTGTGTGTGTGTGTGTGTGTGTGTGTCCCTGACTGTGGCACTCCTCTCCTGGGATCGACCGTGTCACTGTGTTCCATGTGGCCTCCTGTCAGCTCCACTCTCCTTCTGTGTACCAGCCTGGCTTTAACAGAAGGGAGGGAGGAGAAGGCTGCTCCTTACTGCACCCCCTCCTCCCTCCGCCTCCTCCTCCCTCCCCCTCCTCCCTCCGCCTCCTCCTCCCTCCGCCTCACCCTCCTCCCTCCTCCTCCTCCTTCTCCTCCTCCCTCCTCCGCCCTCTCCCCCCCACCACCCCCTCCCTCCCCTCCTCCTCCTCCTCCTCCCTCCCCCCCTCCACCCCCCTCCCTCACCTCCTCCTCCTCCTGCTCCTCCCTCCCCCCTCCCCCCTTCTCCTCCCCCCTCCCTCCCTCCTCCTCACT
This sequence comes from Melanogrammus aeglefinus, assembly GCA_900291075.1. Lineage (NCBI taxonomy): Eukaryota > Metazoa > Chordata > Actinopteri > Gadiformes > Gadidae > Melanogrammus > Melanogrammus aeglefinus. The sequence continues at coordinate 10,114 of OLKM01001932.1, forward strand.
CCCTTTCCGTGGGATGGGCGTCGCCTTGAACATGAACCAATTACTGCAGGTTATTTCCTTGTTTTCCTTCCCGCTCTGCTTCTCTCTCTCGCTCTCCTGCACCCTCCTGCACCCTCTTGCCTTTTCTCTATTCCTCTGTTTCTGTCCCTCTCTCCCCTCGCTCCCTCCCTAGCCCTCTTTTTTTATCTTTTTGTTTTCCCTTGTGCATTCAGCTCACACAACAACAAACACACGTATACACTGAGCATCGAAGCAGATCGCCTAGGTTAGGGGTTAGGGTTAGGGTTAGGGTTAGGGGTTGGGGTTAGGGGTTAGGGTTAGGGGTTAGGGGTTAGGGGTTAGGGGTTAGGGTTAGGGGTTAGGGTTAGGGGTTAGGGTTAGGGTTAGGGGTTAGGGGTTAGGGGTTAGGGTTAGGGTTAGGGGTTAGGGTTAGGGTTAGGGGTTAGGGTTAGGGGTTAGGGTTAGGGGTTAGGGGTTAGGGGTTAGGGGTTAGGGTTAGGGGTTAGGGTTAGGGTTAGGGGTTAGGGGTTAGGGGTTAGGGTTAGGGGTTAGGGTTAGGGTTAGGGGTTAGGGGTTAGGGTTAGGGGTTAGGGGTTAGGGTTAGGGTTAGGGTTAGGGGTTAGGGTTAGGGTTAGCAGAGCGCTTTAGTGGGGCAGTATTAGACCAGTAGTAGCCCAGACCCAGAAGCATTATTAACTCAGTGACATGTTAAGAGACATTTAATAACGTCATGGGACAGCCTCATCTCTGGTGGAACACAAAATCTTTATGATTGGCTGAGAAACGCTACTAGGGCCGGTCAGTCACCTGCCGCTCTGGACCAATCACAATCAGCCTTGCAGTGTAGCCTGTGTTGCATTGTGTGGTGTTTTACAAAATGCAACAACAAATCATCAAGTACGAGTGCAAAACGTATGGATGGAGAAAAATGAAGAAATGTTGGACATGGCAGATAAAGTGTCAGGCTGACTGCTGCTCTGCTGGGCAGCTGTCACTGAAAGCCGCCTTATTGTATACTACCATGCAATAATGGAGCAAATTAAAACTAACAGACTGCAACGTATGAACAAAGTCGAAATAGATTGGATTATAACGACTATATCCCTCTGGACCAGACGCCTGAGCTCTGAATCAGGGAACAGGGGCTCCCCTCTTAGGGCCCCCGGCCCCCAGCCCCTGCAGAGACACCTCCAGTAGTCTTGTCCCAGGAAGCTGTTTCAAACAGACTGCCTATGCATCAGAAAAACAGGAGATCTCTTGATGCAGCCTTCTCTGTGAGAAACGACTCAAGTGACTCTCCTTAGTGTTTGGGTCGTTGATGAGTTCATGAGCGTGAAGATGGAGACGGTAAAGAGGTCTGTGGGGGGACTGAGGGACTGTGGCCTCAGCTTTGATACGCCGTTGGTGTGGTTCAGGACCACTTCCGTCTGAGATTCTAACCTGCTCATGGGTGCCTCACGCTCCGCCTGATTAGAACAACTTCATGTTGCCCCTCATCTTCCCTCTGTGTTGCAAACTGAATCTAATATTCACTCCACTTGTCTTCAAACCTTGACAGGATTTCAGTTGAATGTCGCCCACACAGAAGGGAGGGCAGAACTCTGTCCCAGGCCAACCTTTTGTTGAACCTAAGACACAAACTGCGAAGACAGATGGGTAGGCCTTCTTGGATTCAAGTGAACTGCAACAAAGTTTCCAAGCCCCTGTCATGGTTGTAATGGTTGTAATGGTTGTAATGGTTGTAATGGTGGAAGTTTGAAAACGGTTGTTTGGTTTCGTTGAATCCTTGATTTATATTCCCTTGGAAACCAGTCCAATGGTTTGGCCAGGTTTCCCTGTATCTATGTCAGAGGATAAATATGTCATGCCCTTGCTGTTTTGGTCATGTCTATTTGCATCTACAACTACATTGCACCCATCATAACTCAAGGAAACCTTGAGCTAACCCCATCACCTCTCTGCCAAGTCTACAAGTTTTCCATATGAGATGGACCACAGCCCGTCCTTAAATAAACCCAGACTGAGGACATCTCCCTGACACTTCTCCTCTCCCTATTCCAGTGTTCTCAGTTCATCCTTAGAGAAAGTGACACAACTTATATCTCTCTGCCAGTACAATCTAAAAAGCCTTCTTTTAAAGAATTTTCTCAGATTGGCAAGCTGTTTTAAGAATACATTTTCACCCCCAGTCTTTCTAGGAAGGCACAAGGTGGCCATCTTGTCTTCCAGCTCTGTCAGAGAAGGTTCCCCCAGACCCAGCCTCACTGGACAGGGAGGAGGAGTCGTGTGTATTCATGGCAAACCCACAAAAATAGTCACAGTGCCACGGCATTACCTCACCCAGCAACTTGTGATCCCTCTGGGGCAGTCTCATTACCTCTCCTTAT
>OLKM01001932.1:17500-25000 GCA_900291075.1 Melanogrammus aeglefinus
GCTGCTGCACCACAACCGGCTGCAGTGGGTTGACCGCCAGGCCTTCCACGACCTGCGGCGCCTCACCACGCTCTACCTGTTCAACAACTCCCTGACCCAGCTGGCCGGCTCCTGCCTGGGTCCGCTGGTCTCCCTCGAGTACCTGCGGCTCAATGACAACCCCTGGGAATGCGACTGCAAGGCGCTGTCACTCTGGGAGTGGCTGCGCCGCTTCCGGGGCTCAACCTCCACGCTGGCCTGCCGGGCGCCCCCCGAGCTGGCCAACCAGGACCTGAAGGTGCTGAGGAAGGAGGAGCTCCCCAGCTGCCCCGCCGTCGAGGGCGTGGGCCGAGGAAGGGGTGGAGGAGGAGGAGGAGGAGGAGGAGAAGGAGGAGGAGGAGGAGGAGGAGGCAACCATCAGGGGGAGACTCTCAACCACCTGAACCGCTACCGCAACCACCACAACCCCCACCAGCGGCCCTACCTTCCCCACGGCGACCAACACCTCCTGCCCTCCCCCTCCCCGCTGCCCCGCCCGCCCAAGGTGGGGCGGAGGAACTGCACCCGCCGGGGCCGCAAGGGTAAGGGGGGGGGAAACGAGGTGGAGGGGGGCGACAAAGACTATGCCCCGGACGGGGGCAAAAACGACCCATCGCTCCACCCCAGGAGGAAGAACAAGTGCATCCCGAGAACTTCGGTGGACCCGCCCAGAGGGGTGCTGAGAGCCAATAGCAGGGCACCGCTGCACCTCCTTGCGTCTCCATTGGCTGCGTGGCTCCTGTGGGCCGCTGCTCTGATCCTCTGCTGAGCGCTGTGGAGTGGTCCGGCCGCGGGCCTCGCCTGGTCCTGTTGGTCGTGTCTTAGTGACAGGTGTCAGCGCATCGAGTGCAACACCGCGTTTGATACGATGATCAATAAAAGACTTCCTGTCAAGATGACTGGAGTCGATTTGAAAATGACGTTGTGAGGGGGAGAAATAACTCTTATTTTAAAATGTCGGTGGTACCAAATCTGTATATCATGTATTTAACCCCTTAATCTCTCACATATCACCTTGGCTTAATGTCTAACAAAGCACAAAATCAATCAAGCATTTCAGTGATTTCCATGTTTGCTCCACTGAACGTGACGCGGCCAACAGAGCGGCATTCCTGATGCATTTAATCTCCTCTGTAAATGGTCCTGTGTTGTTCCACCTCCAGCAGGCTGTGTCCTAGTGAGACTTGAGATCCACCCCATGAAGCACATCCTCAGGATGTTAGACTCTCTACAGACCCGGCAGTACCTGAGCCTGCTGCTGCCACATCCGTCACAGAGCCAGAGTGTGAGAGTGAGTGAGAGACACAGAGAGAGCGAGAGAGAGCCACGTGATTCATCAATTAATGTCACTATGCAGACAGGCGGGAGTGGAGGATGGTTCACTCCTCAGCCTGACATCGAATGTGATAGAGGCTTGTTTAAGTGTCCTGGACTTGAAGTCCAATCAAAGTAAGCTGAGGGCCGAAGCCAACGAAGGATCTGGCAACACTCCGACTGCCGGCCTGTCTTCATGGAGCCCTTCGGTGAGGGGGGAGGCTGACTGGCAGCAGGGCGTCCCGTTTGAGGGGAAGACCCCAGTGTGTTAGGGTTAGGGCTAACCCCAGAGTGTTTCTGGACCCCAGTGGGAGATGTTGTTCCCAGGGAGAGCAGGACTAGCAGGTCTCTGCAGTCCACCATCCCCCACCACCCAAAGCTCTTCGGCACCGGACAATGAAGCACCTCTTGCACCACAAAGTCTTTCAGATACAAAACTCAGAAATATATATATCTATATATATATCTATATATATATAATATGTAAAAATATGTACCGGAGAGATCTTTTTTTGATTTTTTCCCGCTGGGGATCAGAAGTGCTGAAGTGTCCGCAGGACCTCCAACTGAGGACGTAGGGTTGGGTTACCTAGCCCCACACGAAGGCAGAGGTTAGGGTTACCTAACCCCACCTGAGGACGTAGAGTTAGGGTCACACCCAACCGGAGAACTCTGGGAATCACCCCTCAAGGAGAACCTGGAGCAAAATAATATAAGATAATAATATAGATCTAGATATAACTATATATCTCTATGAATATTATATATATTTAAAAACTATGGTCACGACTTGACTTGAAGCAACTCAATGTAGAAAATAAATGATACAACCACAAAGTTGGGTCTGTAGCCCGGGCGGGTGTAGCAACCCCACCCAGCAGAGACCCAAGGGGGACCGGGGGGCCGAGGGCCCCCACGAACCCCTGCAGACTGGGGTGATATTCTTGGACTCGTGACCTGTTGTTCTTGTGGGGGGGGCTTTTGTAATTAAAATGAAACAAAAAAGGCAGAAAAAAAACTAACACAGGAAAAATGTCCTCTCTGTGGTGCAGAGCGGGGCTGCCTCTCTTTTTTATTGACATTGTTCCTCTTTTTCTTTCTTTCCTTTTATATTTCTTTCCCTTTCACTGACTCATCCCAGACAAACTGTACACTGTTTGACTAACCCTAACCCTAACCCTAACCCTAACCCTGACCCTGACCCTAACCCTGACCCTTGACCCTAACCCTAACCCTGACCCTAACCCTTACCCTACCCTAACCCTAACCCTGACCCTGACCCTTGACCCTACCCTAACCCTAACCCTGACCCTAACCCTGACCCTGACCCTAACCCTAACCCTGACCCTGACCCTTGACCCTAACCCTAACCCTAACCCTGACCCTGACCCTTGACCCTAACTCTAACCCTGACCCTGACCCTTGACCCTAACCCTAACCCTAACCCTGACCCTGACCCTTGACCCTAACTCTAACCCTGACCCTGACCCTGACGCTGACCCTAACCCTAGCCCTAACCCTAACCCTGACCCTGACCCTTGACCCTAACTCTAACCCTGACCCTAACCCTAACCCTAACCCTGACCTTGACCCTAACCCTGACCCTTGACCCTAACCCTTAACCCTAACCCTAGACCCTAACCCTAGACCCTAACCCTAACCCTGACCCTAACCCTGACCCTGACCCTAACCCTGACCCTGACCCTGACCCTTGACCCTAACTCTAACCCTGACCCTTGACCCTAACGCTGACCCTAACCCTAGCCCTAACCCTAACCCTGACCCTGACCCTTGACCCTAACTCTAACCCTGACCCTAACCCTAACCCTGACCTTGACCCTAACCCTGACCCTTGACCCTAACCCTGACCCTGACGCTGACCCTAACCCTAACCTTGACCCTAACCCTGACCCTTGACCCTAACTCTAACCCTGACCCTTGACCCTAACTCTAACCCTGACCCTTGACCCTAACCCTGATGCTGACCCCCCCACCCGTCCCGTCCTCCATCCATCCTCCTGGTCAGTCGTCCTCTACACACAGTATGTCTCTCTGTCTTCCTGTTTTCTATCGGATTCTCTCCTTTCGGCTCTTTTGCTTTCTGCCAACCAAATGTTTTCAAGCTGTTTATAAATACGATTAAACAGAAAAGTGTCTTTCAATTGCACTGGTTGAACTACTTTCAGTGCCTTGTCTCGTGTTCCCTTGTGTGTGTGTGTGTGTGTGTGTGTGTGTGTGTGTGTGTTGTGTGTGTGTGCTTGTGTGTGTGTGTGTGTGTGTGTGTGTGTGTGTGTGTGTGTGTGTGTGTGTGCGTCCTTATCTTAAACAATACTTGACGAAGAAGATATAGCGAACCGCTCCTGAGAGCTTGAAGGAGAACTCAAGGTCACTATGGGAAACGTTCCTAATCGACTGCAGTCTGCTGGGAAGAGTGGGAGGACATGTTATCGGTTTTGTGTTCACCAGTCCCATATGAAATATTCATAAGAATGAATGTGTGCAGTGCACACTAACACATAACCTCACACATACACATGCACGCACTGCCTGTGTGTGTGTGTTTGTGTGTGTGAGTGTGGGTGTGTGTGTGTGTGTAAACGAGTGAGCATAAAACCATGAAATACTCAAATTACCTCTAAACAGACCGAGATTCACTTGAGGATGGGGTGAGTTAAGGAGTGAGTTAAGGGGTGAGTTAGGGAGTGAGTTAAGGAGTGAGTTAAGCAGTAAGTTAATGAGTGAGTTAGGGAGTGAATTAAGGAGTGAGTTAGGGAGTGAGTCAATGAGTGAGCTAAGGAGTGCGATAAGGAGTGAGCTAAGGAGTGCGCTAAGGAGTGAGCTAAGGAGTGCACTAAGGAGTGAGATAAGGAGTGTGTTAATGGGTGAATGATGGAGTGAGTTGAGGAGTGAGTTAAGTAGTGAGTTAAGGAGTGAGCTAAGGAGTGAGCAAGGAGTGAGTTAAAGAGTGTGTTTAGGAGAGAGTTAAGGAGTGAGTTAAGGAGTGAGTTAATGAGAGAGTTGAGGAGTGAGTTAAGGAGTGAGTTAATGAGGGTGTTAGGAAGTGACTTAAGGGGTTAGTTAAGGAGTGAGTCAAGGGGTTAGTTAAAGGTGTCATGGCATGAAAATCTCACTTTATGAGTTTTTCTAACATAAATATGAGTTCCCCTAGCCTGCCCATGGTCCCCCAGTGGCTAAAACTTGCGTTTGGTGTAAAACGAGCGCTAGGTGTTCTGCTGGCCTTTGGAAAAAACGGAGGCTCAAGCGTGCTGATTGGAAAGGAACTTTGGCTTTGACTCCCTCAAGAACATGAACCACGACATGGAGGAGAAAGGGATTGTCGGCGGCGAATGTCTCCCGCTTGAGCCCCGCTTCCCGCTGCCGAGGGACCCCCGCCTCGGCGCTGCAGGAGGCGGAGGTGCCTAAGCGCTGCCCGGCAACAATCCCTTTCTCCTCCATGTCGCGTTTCAGTCTACTTCAGATTGATGTGGACGTGGAAGAACCAGGAACGTCGGAGAACCCAACGCGGTCGTTTGAGATTCATAACATCGGCTCACACAGCTTTTGGCCGTGATAATATATATTATATGATTTAGAGATCTATGTATATGATATTATTTAGATATAGAGCTCCAGGACTCCCGTGTGTCTCTAGAATATTTACAGAACACGGCTAAAGGCTGTGTGCGCCTCGCCATGGCGATACATCCACTGTAAACATAGTGCACGTTACCGTGGCAACAAGCTGCTCAGGGCCACACCCCCACCCTCCTCCTTGACCCGCCTCTCTCCTCCTCATTTCATTAAAGCTACAGACCCCAAAACAGCACATTTGGGGGCAGCTCAATGTGAGACTGGCTCGTAGTGGCTGTAACTCTGCACCACGGCTGAATTTCGGGAACGTCTTTGAATACTGTGTTAGTGGCCCACTAATACTTATATCAAAGCATCCATAAAATAGCATGTCATGGCACCTTTAAGGACTGAGTTAAGGAGTGTGTTATGGAGTGAATTAAGGGGTTAGTTTTAGGAGTGGGTTAAGGGGTTAGTTAAGGAGTGAGTTAAGGAGTGTGTTATGGAGTGAGTTAAGGAGTGTGTTATGGAGTGAGTCAAGGGGTTAGCTAAGAAGTGAGGTAAGGGGTGATTAAGGAGTGAGTTAAGGAGTGAGTTAAGGAGTGTGTCTGTACGTGTCTGTGCATGTATCTGTATGTATGTGTGTGTATCTGTACGTGTGTGTGTGTTTCTGTACGTGTGTGTGTGTCTGTATTTGTGTGTGTGCATTCAAATAGCAGAGAGAAGACGATGGCAGATTCCATCCTCCACTTCTCCCCTCCTGGGAGGAAAAGGCCCTTAAAATAGAGCAGCTCTCCCAGGCTGACGGAGCACTCTGCCTGACAGCAGCGTTTAGCCGCTGGAAGCGCAGCAGAGGGCTCTGAAATAGGAATCTGTTTGGCTTTTTAAAGCAAGTCATGTGGGCCAAGGCACATCAAATATGAAGAGACTCCAATTTAAGGTGTTGGTACTGAAACATTGCAGAGGAATTTCTGTACGCACGCACGCACGCACGCACGCACGCACGCACGCACGCACGCACGCACGCACGCACGCACGCACGCACGCACGCACGCACGCACGCACGCACGCACGCACGCACGCACGCACGCACGCACGCACGCACGCACACACACACACACACACACACACACACACACACACACACACACACACACAGAGACAGAAAGAGAGGGAGAGACAGAGTGATGGTTGTGGCTTCAAGCCTGCCATAGTCGATGATGATGAGCCCTAATGAAGGCAAGGCAAGGCAACTTTATTTATATAGCACTTTTCATGCATGAGGCAGACTCAAAGTCCTTAACGAAGAATCATGTAGATTTTTTGATGGTCCTACAAACCATTAGAAGATGGGGGGGGAACAGAATTTAGAAAGAAAGAAACACAAATAATTAACAGAAGGACGGAGGGCCACAGGAAGAGAGGGAAGGGACCGTAGGAGGAAGTAGGGTTAGGGTTAGAAACGGAGAAGGAAGGCCGGGCTTCAAACCAGAGAGGGAGAGAACGAGGGGGGAGAGAGAGAGAGGCCAAGGGCCAAGACCATGAAACAGAAGGGTTCTTTTCCACCGTCGGCCCCTGAGCTCAGAGCTGAAATAGCGCATGTGAAGATTTATATTTCTGCCTTCCCGAGCCAGAGTGGGCGAAAATTGATTTCTCTCTGCGGCTTTCAAAAGACTCCTGGAAACAAAAACAGAGGAAAAAGAAATGAAGATGAACTGATTAAGAGAAAAACAAAACTAACACTGTTGAACAAAAACAAGCCGAATCAAGAACCCATCACAAAGTGTCCTTATCTCCTACATGCTGATCTGCTTTCCTTTGGAGATGCCAGCTGAAGTCTGAACCCCACACCCTTTCGTGGGGAGGTTCATATACATCAGGATCATATATATATATGTACCCCATCCCGGGGTCCGGGACGGGGGCAGGTTCCGTGATGTGGTCCGGGTCAGGGTCCTGGACACTGGGTATCATGAATACCCAGATATACTGTACATTGATCTGCGGACCGGTCAAACTCCTTCTCCCTCATCCTAATGCGGAATGTGTTAAATGCTTCAGCGTTTTTATGTGTGTTTTCCAGCATACCTTTTACGTGCTTTTGTCGGACCGTTGGGTGAAAATGAGTCGTGGCTCAACATGGAGCAAAGAGGAGACGGAATGTCTATTGGATATCAGACCCAAATATCCAATAAACACTCCATCTCCTCTTTGCTCTATGTTGGGCAATGACTCATTTTCAAACGACAGTCCGACAATGTGCTGCTAGTCTTAGAGTTACCGCTTATCAAACAATAGTATGCTCCCAGATTAGGAGAGAGAGAGCAGTATGCTCCCAGATTAGGAGAGAAGAGAGAGCAGTATGCTCCCAGATTAGGAGAGAGAGCAGTATGCTCCCAGATTAGGAGAGAGAGCAGTATGCTCCCAGATTAGGAGAGAGAGCAGTATGCTCCCAGATTAGGAGAGAGAGCAGTATGCTCCCAGATTAGGAGAGAGAGCAGTATGCTCCCAGATTAGGAGAGAGAGAGCAGTATGCTCCCAGATTAGGAGAGAGAGCAGTATGCTCCCAGATTAGGAGAGAGAGAGCAGTATGCTCCC
>OLKM01001932.1:27500-63292 GCA_900291075.1 Melanogrammus aeglefinus
GTGGTGTTGTACAGTAAAGAGTGTTGTACAGAAAAGAGTGTTGTACAGTAAAGAGTGTTGTACAGTAATGAGATGCCAGAGGAAAACTTTGTCTTGTAAATTAATACCGGTAATTATTGATACAAAAATAATTATCCAGTTATAATAATGTAAGGTCTGATTTCAAATTGTAGAAGAGAAAGAAATAAAAAACTGTAGATAGAATTGACGTCATGGCTTCCTCCCAGTGAGGCTGAAGGACCCCCTGGTTTTACACTCAAGCATGAAGTATTCAAGCATGGAAACCAAGTGGTTATGTCGTGAATAGCGTTGATTTTCTGGACTGCTTTCAATTGGGTCTGACGCATTGGAATACGAGTATTACTACAGTATATATTAATATAATAGAGTATAATGAATATTACTATATATTAATATGATAGAGTATTACGAGTATAACTATATATTTTATATAGTGTTACGAATATTACTAAATATTAATATAATACTCATAATACTCTGTTGTATTATATTATATATTAATATAATAGAGTATTACGAGTATGACGGGGAAAGTGTAGGTGCTTTGTGTCCATGTGCGTGTGCGCTGCATGCATGTATGCGAGTGTGTGTGCGTGCGTGTGTGTATTCCTGTATGCGTTTGTGCGTGCGTGTGTGTATTCCTGTATGCGTCTGTGCGTGCGTGTGTGTATTCCTGTATTTGTTTGTGCGTGCGTGTGTGTATTCCTGTTTGTGTTTGTGTGTGCGTGTGTGTATTCCTGTATGTGTTTGTGCGTGCGTGTGTGTATTCCTGTATGTGTTTGTGAGTGCGCGTGTGTATTCCTGTATGTGTCTGTGCGTGCATGTGTGTATTCCTGTATGTGCGTGCGCGTGTGTATTCCTGTATGTGTCTGTGCGTGCATGTGTGTATTCCTGTATGTGCGTGCGCGTGTGTATTCCTGTATGTGTTTGTGCGTGCATGTGTGTATTCCTGTATGTGTCTGTGCGTGCATGTGTGTATTCCTGTATGTGTCTGTGCGTGCATGTGTGTATTCCTGTATGTGTCTGTGCGTGCGTGTGGGATTCCTGGATGTGTTTGTGAGTGCGTGCGCGACATGCTATGTGGGCTGAACAGGATGAAGATGACATGAACGCGCTACAATGAGGATTCCCGCCCCCTCCTAGGACAGCAGCGTTCAGCCTGGCTGTACCTGCCGCTTCCCACTGTGTTCGCTGCTGATAACGAGATCACAACTGTTTTGTAGCGCACCTCCATGCAAACTGCCGACAAACACACATATCTGGTTGCTACACGCGGGTCTGTGGGCATCCATGTGATGTGATTATATAGTAGTAGATGTCTTTATTGTCCCCTTGGGGCAGTTGGTTTTCATGGCAGGACATCAGACATATGACACAAATAGTCCATACATCAGACACCGACAGACATAACATGAAGAACATACATCACACACTACAATACCCTACCCTTGGGTATCACAAGGCCATCTGGACATCTAGCTTATTTGATTGATTTAAGGCATCTATGCTTGTGGTATAACAGATAATTTGGATCTGTTCTTGGTCATAAGGGGCGTGGAGAAAAGACAACCAGATAGCAGTAGTTTAACATGGGATGCTATGGGCTGTCTATGGTCGCGATGTTATTGGGCTTCCACACCAGTCTGTTCTTTTTAAATGTGTTCTTTTTAAACGTGTTGTGTGATCCAGAGCAACTTGCTGGCAGTTGTAACGGTTTTCCTGACTGACTTTTTCTGTGACTCATTTCCGACATACAGAAAGTTCAAGCGCTTTCAATGAATGCATTATAAAACATTTTGAGAATTTTGTTATTGACATTAAAAACAAGCAGTTTCTTTATAAAGAACATTCTTCGCTCTGTCTTAGTTTGCAAAAGATCAGTCCATGAGTTTACAATTGTTGTCCAGTACAAACTTGTTGTCCAGTTTCCCCATTGAATGTAAATTGATTGATTGATATATGATTAATCTAAAACGATATGATATGATGCTATAGGACGCTATGTTATATGTGATTAATAATAGTGTTATGATGCTATTGGACCCTATGTTATATATGATTATTACACAGCTCTATTGAATGCTGCTCTCTGATTGGTCCAGCGCTGCGCTCTGCGGTCTGTTATTTCTGTATAACGGACCGTCGTCATGTATAACAGACCGTTGCTAGGGACAGCGCTCTTTACCGCGCTACTTTACTTTACTTTACCGACGAATCCTTGTCGCTGCTGAATCATTGTGGGTTATTATCTATTGTTTATTATTTATTTCACTCGTAAAGCCGTGTAATAAGCGGGATAATGTATAGTTAGTCGGTTGTTATGGAGAAATAAACCCCTTCAGGTTGTATGGAACCCCTCCGCTTCGTGTCGGGGTTCCATCCAACCTGTCGGGGTTTATTTCTCCATAACAACCTCCGAACTATACATTATCCCTTACTTAATCATAGTGTTATGATGCTATTGGACCCTATGTTATGATTAATCATAGTGTTATGATGCTATTGGACCCTATGTTATATATGATTAATCATAGTGTTATGATGCTATAGGACCCTATGTTATATATGATTAATCATAGTGTTATGATGCTATTGGACCCTATGTTATGTATGATTAATCATAGTGTTATGATGATATAGGACCCTATGTTATATATAATTAATCATAGTGTTATGATGCTATAGGACCCTATGTTATGTATGATTAATCATAGTGTTATGATGCTATAGGACCCTATGTTATATATGATTAATCATAGTGTTATGATGCTATTGGACCCTATGTTATATATGATTAATCATAGTGTTATGATGCTATTGGACCCTATGTTATATATGATTAATCATAGTGTTATGATGCTATTGGACCCTATGTTATATATGATTAATCATAGTGTTATGATGCTATTGGACCCTATGTTATATATGATTAATCATAGTGTTATGATGCTATTGGACCCTATGTTATATATGATTAATCATAGTGTTATGATGATATAGGACCCTATGTTATATATGATAATTAATCATAGTGTTATGATGCTATTGGACCCTATGTTATATATATGATTAATCATAGTGTTTATTGATGCTATGTGGACCCTATGTTATATATTGAATAATCATAGTGTTATGATGCTATTGGACCCTATGTTATATATGATTAATCATAGTGTTATGATGCTAATTGGACCCTATGTTATATATGATTAAATCATAGTGTATTGATGATACTAGGGACCCTATGTTATGTATGATTAATCATAGTGTTATGATGCTATTGGACCCTATGTTATATAATGAATTAATCATAGTGTATGATGCTATTGGACCCTATGTTATATATGATTAATCATAGTGTTATGATGCTATTGGACCCTATGTTATATATGATTAATCATAGTGTTATGATGCTATTGGACCCTATGTTATATATGATTAATCATAGTGTTATGATGCTATTGGACTCCATGTTATATATGATTAATCATAGTGTTATGATGCTATTGGACCCTATGTTATATATGATTAATCATAGTGTTATGATGCTATTGGACTCCATGTTATATATGATTAACTGATGCAATAGGATGTGTTCCAGCACTGCCCCCCACTACGTCCACGAGCCGTTGCTATGGAGGTTATTGCCATATCTCTCAGGCCAGGACGGATGGTTGCCATGGTTTTTATCGTTATTATAGCAATTTCTGGGCTTTATCAAACCGGGCGGTATCAACGTGTGTGGTTGATTTGTCAGTTATTCTGCATCTGGTATTAATTATCATACGGAAAGTCCCCTTGGAATGTGTTTCCTGCTCGCAGCGCTGACTTCCTGTGGGACTCGGAGATGTCAGAGATGCGGATTGAAGGCGGATTTGTCTCCCTGCTTCTGCCCCCCCGAGCCAGAAGCAGCCCCCCCACCATGACTGGGACCAATCAGACCGGACAGCACCACCACGTCCACCACACACACACCACCACGACCACACCGCCACCACCACCACCACCATCCCCACCTCCACCTCCACCACCTACCAACCACCATCACCACCACCACCCACCCACCACCACCTCCACCACCCCACCCCCCACCACCCCCACCCGCACCACCTCCATCCACCACCACCACCACCACCTCCACCACCACCACCACCTCCACTACCACTACTTCCACCACCACCACCATCACCACCACCACCTCCACTACCACTACTTCCACCACCGCCACCATCACCACCACTACCCCCATCACCCCCATCAACCCCCACCACCAACAACCACTACCTCCACCATCACCTCCACCACCACCATAGCAACGATTGCCTACAAAACACAGCGGGATGCATTGTAAAATAAATTAAGAATAAAGTGAAAAAGTGAAAAGTGAAAGAGAACAATTTCACAGCTAAATGTAACCCATCACAGCTGAGTCATGACAGCAGGTATGATGTTAGAACAAGCTGCTCAGTAACTGTTGAAGCCATCAAGGAGAACATGCCATCACTGCGTAGGTTAAACACAGGGGACCCCAGACCTGGTCTTCAGGGGACCCCAGACCTGGTCTTCAGGGGACCCCAGACCTGGTCTTCAGGGGACCCTAGACCTGGTCTTCAGGGGACCCCGGACCTGGTCTTCAGGGGGACCCCGGACTTCGTCTTCTGTGGCCCTATTGTCCGCAGCTCTCGACTGATTACACGTCTCTCCAGGTCCAAGTTGGAATGCCAAGGTTTTCCTCTGAGAAATAGTTCATACGTTTTCATATTGTACTGACGAACGCAGGCAACATCAAGAATTGTCCTATTTACTCACTTTTATTACTGTTTAGGAAATGGCAGCCACACATACAGGCACAAACACAAACACAAACAAATACACACACACACACACACACACACACACACACACACACACACACACACACACACACACACACACACACACACACACACACACACACACACACACAAACAGGTTTGCACGCAAGCACACAAAGGCAAACATACTTCACAGATTTGCTGTGATTCACATTCACAATGTTTCTCTCTCTTTCTCGCACTCTTCATCCCTCGTTATTTATTTTTCTCCCTCTCTATCTCTCACTCTCTCCCCCCTGCTCCTCGGATACTCGGAGGTTATGAATGCCGGTCTGTCTTACTGTCTTACCCCCCCCATGAAGAGTGTGAGTGACTCAGACAATGGGTAGTGCCAGGAGCAGATTGGTGTGTTTGGTTGCAAACAAACACAGCTGGCCGTGCTCACACACTCTGCTAAACCATTTGTTCTGCAAACACACATTAAAGCCAAAGACACAAACCTAAACAAGTCCATCCGTCAACACCTGCATCCACAAACCCAGGGGCCTCATGTACTAAGGTTGCGTACGCACAAAAACGTGGCGTACGTCCTTTTCCACGCTCACGTTGAGATGTACAAAACGTGAAATGACCGTAAAAATGTGCGGTCCCCACGCCAGCTCCAGAGCTGTCGTACGCACGTTTCTACAGCGATTGTTCCTTTGGCGACACTTAGAGGTGACGCTGGGAAACTGGGAAAAATGTGAAAACAATGACTCATCAGAGTGATTTGCACATCAGAGACACACTAATGAACAATTAACACACCTTGCAATTATATCGGTGGCTAATATAAAAGCATGCGCAATGGATGAAGAAAATTGTTTTAAAAATGACAGCGTTAGCGTTGTTAGAGGACATCGCAAATGGTCAAATCCGAAGGGAACGTATAAACCCAGTCTCACCAAAATGCGTACAGATCGCACGGTTTGACATGCGTGCAGTAGGCCTACATACGCCAAATGACCATTTCACGTGCATATGACACGCAAATAACGGTGTCAAATTGTGGCTGTGACTACTACCGAATTTCAGACTTGCATTAACTATGTGGAGGGCGGATGCGTATATTTTTTATTCCGAATTTCAGACTTTAACAACCATTTTATTGCACTTTTCCTTATCGGAAGCCGGAAATTCCCGAATTCTGAGTAAAGTTCAATGCAGCATGCATCGCTGGTGACGTCGGTATGGGTATAAAGTGATGCGTGGTATGTTTACGCATCCGCCCTCCACAGTAGTTAATGCTGGGTTTTGCGTATCATATGTACGCGAAATGGTCATTTGGCGTATGTACTGCACGCATGGCAAAAACCGTGCGATCTGTACGCATTTTTGGGTGAGACTGGGTTGGTATATTTAGGGAACGCCGAGGACTTGCTCGCAAATGATGATGATTGACTCATGAGCCGATTTCGTTTCCCCAGGCCAGTATTACTGGAGCTGTACGCAGAGCTGCAGCCGGCCCTAGAGCGCCACACAGCCAGGAGCCAGGGGTTGTCCGTGCCCTCTCCTTGCTTGTCTATTCAAAAATAAAAATTTAAGTTAATAAACACGAGTCAAAGTCTTTAATATCCTGGCATCTTTACGCACGACTTATGTGTATTGTAAGCAGCCAATTGTATGACCAGTATAATTACAGCATTTATGACTTCAGCATATTTACCTTGGGGATGATCGGTGTCCCCTTCATGGGCTCCCACCACTCCGGTGAGAGCTGTGTCACCGACCAAAGCGGCCACTCTCAAATCGAAGGGGGAGAGTTCCCCCACTGCCGTCCCCCCACCTTTTGCGGTCACGCTTCGGCGGTGGGCAGAAACCCTCCGCTTCACCTCCACCTTGAGGTCTGACCACTTTTTTTTAATTTCAGAGTGTGTGCGCTGCTGAGACCCCACTGCATTGACGGCCTCGCAAACACGCTCCCACTCACTTCTCTTTTTTTTGGTATTTATCCCTGTTGACAGGGTTCCAAATAGCATATGCTTGCGCATTTCTCTACCTCGTGGAGCAATCTCGGAGCTCGCGTGAAGTTTCGGTTTTTTGCCCTCTGTTCATGGTGCCAGGTGATCGGATTAAGAGGTGAATCTCAGGTCCAGAGGCCTATTTACAATAAAATTGCATATTTAAATGAGGGCGTGGACAGGGAGGAGTTTGGCACCTCGGCATGTGCGCTCAATTCCACGTTGATCGAGATGTACAAAAGAAACGTGCTTGGATCCGTGCGTTCGCACACTTTGATACATCTGAATTTATTTGTGCGTAAGACAGTTTCTGGGTTTTGGCGTACGCCAAGTTTCAGTATGAAATCCACGCAAGTCTTAGTACATGAGGCCCCAGGGTTCTGTCACCACCACCACCACAACACCACCACCACCACCACAACACCACCACCACCACCACAACACCACCAACAACACAACACCACCAACACCACAACACCACCACCACCACAACACCACCAGCACCACAACACCTCCACCACCACCACCAACACAACACCACCAACACAACACCACCAACAACACAACACCACCAGCACCACAACACCAACCCCACCACAACACCACCAACACAACACCACCAGCACCACAACTGCTCCACCACCACAACACCACCACCAACACAACAGCACCAACAACAGAACACCACCACCACCACAACACCACCCCCACCACAACACCACCAACACAACACCACCAACAACACAACACCACCACAACACCACCAGCACCACAACACCTCCACCACCACAACACCACCACCAACACAACACCACCAACACAACACCACCAACAACACAACACCACCAGCACCACAACACCACCACCACCACCACAACACCACCACCACCAGGGGTGAAGACACAGGGTGAAGGGGTGAAGGCACATTATGAAGGGATGAAGCCACAGGTTGAAGGGGTGAAGGCACAGTGTGAAGGGGTGAAGGCACTGGGTGAAGGGGTGAAGGCACTGGGTGGAGGGGTGAAGGCACAGGGTGGAGGGGTGAAGGCACAGGGTGAAGGGGTGAAGGCACAGAATGGAGGGGTGAAGGCACAGGGTGGAGGGGTGAAGGCACAGAATGGAGGGGTGAAGGCACAGAATGGAGGGGTGAAGGCACAGGGTGGAGGGATGAAGGCACAGGGTGGAGGGGTGAAGGCACAGGGTGAAGGGGTGAAGGCACAGAATGGAGGGGTGAAGGCACAGGGTGGAGGGGTGAAGGCACAGGGTGGAGGGGTGAAGGCACAGGGTGAAGGGGTGAAGGAATGTCATTGAGGTGGAGCTCCCACTGCTGTGTTGCTCAGATCTAACCCCAGAAAGGCTGTGTTCCTTTTGGCCCGATCAGGCAGATCGCTCGGTGCAGCGGGAGCATCATTAGCATCTTATCATTCAGCCCAGCTGTCTCTGTTTCTATTTTGAAGTGTTCGCCGAACCTGCCTCCTCATTCTGATGAACCTCCAGTGACCCAGTAGCCCACTGAGTGTGTGTGTGTGTGTGTGTGTGTGTGTGTGTGTGTGTGTGTGTGTGTGTGTGTGTGTGTGTGTGTGTGTGTGTGTGTGTGTGTGTGTATATATGTTATATCATCATCAGGTGACATGGACGCTTGTCCCAGTGTCCTCGTCACATATCATTTATTTGATTTGAATTTTTTTTTGTGCGACTGCTGTCGTTTCACATTCAATCTGCTGGACTGCATGTTTTTGTTTTGTGTTTAATGTGAGGAATTCACTTCTGGGTTTCAAACTTAAAGATGTATCAGTATTTCTTTACCAACAAATTGAAGCTATAGCCAATCAGAGGGTACTCAGTTCTAGCTCCGCCCTACAGGTGTCGGTTCACACACCTGGCGCTCTCTCAACAAACACACAGCCCGTCTGTAATGACAAACACACACAGCCCGTCTGTAATGATAAACACACAGCCAGTCTGTAATGACAAACACACACAGCCCGTGTGTGTAAGTCATCAACCGTCAAAGTTAAGTCATCAACATTTACATTAACTGTTTGAGTAGAACAGCATAGTTCATATTCAGGTAGTATTGTGATGGAAAATGCATTTCAATTGTGGCTAATATGCTGTACTGCCACACGTAAGCACAGTTTAATTCATACAACTAGACCTAGCTAGATCTCAGCTTCATTCATGGAACTGGAAGGTTCTAGATCAGTAGTTCTCAACCTTTTTGGAGCAAACGCCCCCCTGACCTTACCCTGATCCTCTGGCCCCCCCCCCGCCCCAAATCCCTGTTTTATTAAGCAGATAGGAGGCTGGTTGGATAAGAAAAAACACTACCACATTAGCATTGGTTGTAATGTAATTTTTTTTAAATCAAAAGGAACATTAAATGTAGGCTGCAAGACGTGCCAACAAAAATCATGTGCACATCACGTGAACAACATATGCACGTCACCTGAATAATCAAGGAAACAGTTAACTATCACGAACCAATCATGAAACAGAGTATGGAGCAGCTGGAACTGAACAACAGTAAGAAGAATGACGAAAACGGTCTACAAAAACAAAATTAGTGTGAGCCCTGTGCTTGGTGGCCCGCTGCCAGCGTCTTGACGTCTGGACATTGTGAGGTCAATTTCAACCGGAGAGCGCCAGAGCTTACCAGGTCTAGATGGTTGCGGTACTTTGACTTCATGTGCAGAGCTTGGCTGAAGCCCTGCTCCACAAGATAGGATGTGGGGAAAGAGAGGAGAAAAAGGTGGACTCTCTCCCACAACTGAGGGAAACGCTGGCCATGGGTGAGCCACAACGCTCGCCAACCCGAGGTACGGAACGTTGCCATTGCCTCGGCGTCATTTTGGAGGTCAATGAGGCTCTCTTGGATAGCCTCCTCACTGCTGGCGGCATCGTGTTGGAGCGGCTCCATCACCCAATCGGGGACGGCTAACTGGTCCAGATCTCTGAAACGGACCTCCATATCTGCCTTGACTGCCTTCAAGTGGTCCGTGTAAACCAGCAGATGGCCATCAGTCAGTTCATCCAACACCTGAATGTAAGTACAGTAAGTTATTTTATTGGTGTGTAGCCTAGGTTATTTTGTGAAAAGAATTAGTGACAATGGTAGTCTAAGAATTAGTTATTAGCCTACCTTGGTCAACTGTGGAAAGTTGCTTAACTGACGCCTGCTCAAATTTCTTCCAAACAGCTCCAGCTTTGCGAAGAAGAACTGCGTATGGTGGCCCTCGAGTGGAATGAGAGTCACACCATCCCCCTGGAGCTTCAGCGGACACCTCGTTCATCTTCCCAAAGAAGTCCGAAAAGATAAAAGACATCGTGGCGGGCAGGACCATAAGTTGATCTTTCAAAGTCGCATCGGGCCTTCTTCAGGAATTCGAGGACCGAGTCGAACAGCTCACACAGCCTGGCCAAGCAGTTCCCTTTGGAGAGCCAGCGCACCTCCGCATGAAATAGCAGGCGCTGAAAAGACTCATTTTCTCCACAAAGCTGCCTTAAGAGCCGGTCATTAAGAGCATAGGCTTTTATTTTATTGATGAATTTGACCGCTACATCAAGGGACCGATGGAGTGAGTTAGAGGTTAGGTTTTTGCCACCAAGTTGTGACGGTGCAGTACACAGTGCATGGTAAGCACATGTGGGACCTCTTTCTTCAGGAGCGCCGCAAATCTGCGGTATCACCCGACCATAGCCGCGCTCCGTCCGTGGCACAGGCGATGGTTTTCGTCACCAGGATGGCCTTCTCCTGCAGGAACTCAAGTCAGGGCGATGAAGATGGTCTGCCCTCGTGTGTCGGTGGTGAGATACTTCCCAAACAAGAAGGCCTCCTTGAGATCCCCCCAAGACAAATACCTAACATATCCCATTAATAGGGCATTGTTGTCAGCAGTTGTTGTCTCATCAAGCTGGAGGCTAAAAGGACACCCACGTAAGGTGGCAGACAGCTGCTCCTCAGTGTTAAGCGACATCTCCCGTATGCGTCGGGCCACAGTATCATTGCTGAGCGGGATGGCCTTGATGACTGGCGCAGCGTCCCGCTCCATGACTATGGAGATAGCCTCTTTTATTGCTGGAATTACAAGAGACTCACCTACAGTGAACGGTAGGCCAGACTTAATTAATAAAGCTATGTTATAAGACTCTGACAACCCGCTTTCACTTTGATTGATGTTCCGGGCAACCAGGGTGTTGACTGTGGGACACCTTGAATGTTGATCCCTCAGAGACTTGAAGTACGCCGGATCTTGGGATGCCTTGTCAGGATGATTTTTAAATAAATGTTCCTCTAACCGCGAGGGTTTCATTGCCTAATTTGAGAAAACGTGATCCCAGAGAAGGCACATGGGTAAACTACTGTTTATGGGTGAAGTAATAAATCCATAATTTACGTAATTACCATTGTACTGTCTGCACTTTTTCTCGCTATCCACCATGTTTGATTGTGTTGGTGTTGTTGTTGGAACTGTTAACCAGCGACCTTATGTTAAAAAAACAACAAAAAAACTCACGTTCCCAGTGCCCCCCTGGGTTGCGCGAACGCCCCCCAGGGGTACCGCCCCCGTTGAGAAACCATATTCTAGATGGTGGTGATGGTTGGATTACTTTCATACACGGAGGTGATAGAATTTACTTAAATTTGTTCTGTTTAAATTCAAATTGGTTTACGTTCACACAATGCGTGTATTTATATATATCAGGAAATAAAATAAAACTGTTTTATTTTTGTTTCCCAGTAAACTTTTGCATGAACTGCTATTTGATCGATACATCTTTGGCACTCTACATTCACGCCTCAAATATAATGCCGATGTTTATATTGATCCAGCCCTTTATCAGGCTACTCTAAAAGGGCTTCACGGATCTGTTGACATTTGTTTGATTCCGCATCACTTGACTGGCAGTGCAACATTGTCAGCCTGAGCCTGAGCTAGAGCCTTAGTTAGAGCTAGAGCCTGATCTAGTGCCTTAGCTAGAGCCACAGCCTGATCTAGGGCCTTAGCTAGAGCCTTAGCTAGAGCTACAGCCTGATCCAGAGCCTGATCTAGAGCCTTAGCTAGAGCCTTAGCTAGAGCTACAGCCTGATCTAGATCCTTAGCTAGAACCTTAGCTACAGCCTGATCTAGAGCCTTAGCTAGAGCTAGAGCCTGATCTAGAGCCTTAGCTAGAGCTACAGCCTGATCTGTAGCCTTAGCTAGAGCCTTAGCTAGAGCTAGAGCCTGATCTGTAGCCTTAGCTAGAGCCATAGCTAGAGCTACAGCCTGAGCTAGAGCCTTAGCTAGAGCTAGAGCCTGATCTAGAGCTTTAGCTAGAGCCTTAGCTAGAGCTACAGCCTGAGCTAGAGCCTTAGCTAGAGCTACAGCCTGATCTAGAGCCTTAGCTAGAGCTACCGCCTGATCTAGAGCCTGATCTAGAGCCTTAGCTAGAGCTATAGCCTGATCTAGAGCCTTAGTTAGAGCCTTAGCTAGAGCTACAGCCTGAGCTAGAGCCTTAGCTAGAGCTACAGCCTGAGCTAGAGCCTTAACTAGAGCTAGAACCTGATCTAGAGCCTTAGCTAGAGCCTTAGCTAGAGCTACAGCCTGATCTAGAGCCTTTAGCTAGAGCCTGATCTAGAGCCTTAGCTAGAGCCTGAGCTAGAGCCTGAGCTAGAGCTACAGCCGGAGCTAGAGCCTTATCTACAGCCTGAGCTAGAGCCTGATCTAGAGTTAGAGCCTTAGCCAGAGCCCTAGTTAGGGCCTTAGCTAGAGCCTTAGCTAGAACTAGAGCTAGAGCCTGAGCTAGAGCCTTATCTAGAGCCTCATCTAGAGCCTGAGATAGAGCCTTAGCCAGAGTCAGAGCCCTAGTTAGAGCCTTAGCTAGATTTAGAGCTTAAGCTAGAGCCTTAGCTAGAGCCTTAACCCTAACCCTAACCCTTACCCTAACCCTGATCCTTAACAGTGACCTTGACTAATGTCTGAGACATTTTCCTGTTATGAGGCTCGTATGGACATCGCCTGTTGTTGTTAGCGCTCCTGGAAAGGGAGAGCCTGTCATGGGAACATGACATTTTGCTTCCAGCCTGTGGACATTTCCCAGACTCCCTCTTACCTGCAGAATAATACCTCAGAATTCTGACTTGTGTTGTGTGTGAAAATTAAAAACTTGTGAAGTGTTGGTCCAGGCGGGCTGGCTTAGGGTTGGACCGGTCGTCATGTTGGATCATGTTTAGAAACGGAACCATCTCACATTATTCTGTCGGTTGATGTCAGGTGATGTCAGGTGATGTCAGGTGATGTCAGGTGATGTCAGGTGATCAAACACAGTCAGTCATAGCGCCTGCTCTGGGCATCATAGCTCAGTGTCATTGTCAAATTGTAATTGATATGAGTCAGTCAGAGTTCTACTAACTCTATTTATTAGTAAACCCTGCTCTACAACCATGTGACCCCAGAGATAAAACAGGGGATTTTGTTGGTTCTTAACTAGGGATGCACCGAATCTTCAGCCACCGAAAATTTTTGGTTTTCGGCCGAAATACTTTTATTACCGAAACAACACGGCCGAAACAGAAATTTGTGATGACGCAAACAAATAGCGTGGCCAGCACACGCTTGTCTGGATAAGCGCCAATATGTCTGCAGCGTTTTTCAATGATTCTGAGAAAGACCCTCTCACACTCGGTGACAGCGTCTGGCAGCGCACCAATTCTCTGTGACAGCGTCTTTTAACGTTTTATATATAATAGTATAAAATCATTGTATATATAATATCATGGCCAAAAGCTCTGTGCGCCTCCGGATGGCCGTAGCGCGAGGAGCTCTCGTAGGGATTGGGCTTCACGGGGTTGGTTTACCGGCGTTGCTATGGTTACCGGTCTTGCTGGTTCCATACAAGACCGGAATTTTCTTTTATTACTGGAAAAAAAATGCTACAAAATAACTCGGCATTAGCCTCAACACCGGTAATACCGCATATCGCGGCAACCCTAAATGGTACAAATAATTGGCATAATAATTTCTTTCTGTGTTTTGGTTTTCGGTTTTCGGCCTTGGTTTCCTCATTTTTGGTTTTCCCTATTCTTAACATCATTATTAATATTAGCATGACAAGCACGCCATTGAACTCCCATCTCAGCAGGGCCTGTTTCTGCTGGAAATACATTTGGACATCATATCAAGTTCAAGTGAAAAGATTCACTTAGATTAGGCCTTGGGTCAGCTTAGCTGGTAATTGCATATTTGGCCCGTTTTTGATCACTTTATTAAGAAACTCTTTTTTGGCTCGGACAATAAAGAGTAAAGTTTTCTTACTTGGAGAAGGACCCCCTCTCCAGAGCCCTTCAGCTCGTAGCTTTACATCGATTGGCCTTCAATTACAATGACGCACAAAGAACCAAAAAGTACTACAAATAAAATGAAACGTAGGAATCATTATTTCACTTAATTAACCATCTTACTGCCCGCTCTCATCAGTCCCCACCTGTGACTCCATGGAGACAGCCTTGGAGTCAGAGGGAGGATCCCTGGTGGAGATATCTATAGGCTTGGGCTACCTCTGTTTTATCACAA
Organism: Melanogrammus aeglefinus; assembly: GCA_900291075.1. Taxonomy (NCBI): domain Eukaryota; kingdom Metazoa; phylum Chordata; class Actinopteri; order Gadiformes; family Gadidae; genus Melanogrammus; species Melanogrammus aeglefinus. Next base: position 41,889 of record OLKM01001932.1, read on the forward strand.
GCAGAACCGGCATCAGGAAGTCAGCCTGGTTCGTAGCTGGCAATTTTTTACTTCTTTGTTGTAAAACACCCTCCTTACATTGTTCTGTATGTCCCTGCCTCCCCTCTCTCTCCCAATCTCACACTCCCCTTACTCTCTTTCACTCCTCCACTCCCCATATCTCAACATTTGGCCCACGTCTGTTTGAGGAGCAGACCGGATCTGGCCTTGGTGCAGGCAGGCCACTGGCATTTCAGCATTAGCAGAGAGAACATACAGAACGCCTCTGGCAATGAGAGAGAGAGAGAGAGAGAGAGAGAGAGAGAGAGAGAGAGAGAGAGAGAGAGAGAGAGAGAGAGAGAGAGAGAGAGAGAGAGAGAGAGAGAGAGAGAGAGAGAGAGAGAGAGAGAGAAAGAAAGAAGAGAGAGATCACTGGCATCCTTTTCTTTTAGTACTTCTCTACGGTCTACCAACTGCCTCAAAGTGGTTGATTTTGTCTGCTTGATATTGAGAAGGCTTGTCCCCATGATGTTCAAACAATATTTTGTATTTGTTCATTTATCCAGGATTGTTATCTGATAATTACCAGCCTCAGTCTGCATGAACGCCCGCTTTGATAAACTTTTTTTATTTGCTAACGGCTCTATCAGCTGTCCTTTCCCAGCTACATAACAACTTTCATGAATCTAATCACTTCTAATAACCTTTGTTCAATATCGGATTTTAATTTTCCCGAACCTTCCACTGCAGCTAAACCTGGTGTAGCTGCAGTGGCTTAAGGAAGCAGTGTGAGCATTACCTTTGTTCAATATCGGATTTTTAATTTTCCCGAACCTTCCACTGCAGCTAAACCTGGTGTAGCTGCAGTGGCTTAAGGAAGCAGTGAGAGCATTTCCTATTCGACCAACAGATAAGAGAGGGGGGGGGGGGGGGTTGTAGAAGGGGGGAAGTAGGGGGGGGGGCAGTAGGAGGGGAGGACAGAGGAGGTCCAGGGAGATTGTGCTGTTTTGAACTGGGCTCAGTATCGTATGTATTACTGTATTGTAATCTGTGTTAATGTAGACTGCTTGAACTGACAACCAGAGGAGACAACAACCAGAGGAAAGACTGACAACCAGAGGAGACGACACCCAGAGGAGACAACAACCAGAGGAAAGACTGACAACCAGAGGAGAGACTGACAACCAGAGGAGAGACTGACAACCAGAGGAGAGACTGACAACCAGAGGAGAGACTGACAACCAGAGGAGACAACAACCAGAGGAAAGACTGACAACCAGAGGAGACGACAACCAGAGCAAAGACTGACAACCAGAGGAGAGACTGACAACCAGAGGAGACTTACAACCAGAGGAAAGACTGATAACCAGAGGAGAGACTGACAACCAGACGAGACTGACAACCAGAGGAGACTGACAACCAGAGGAAAGACTGACAACCAGAGGAGAGACTGACAACCAGAGGAGACAACAACCAGAGGAAAGACTGACAACCAGAGGAAAGACTGACGACCAGAGGAGAGACTGACAACCAGAGGAGACTGACAACCAGAGGAAAGACTGACAACCAGAGGAGAGACTGACAACCAGAGGAGAGACTGACAACAACCAGAGGAAAGACTGACAACCAGAGGAGACTGACAACCAGAGGAAAGACTGACAACCAGAGGAGAGACTGACAACCAGAGGAGACGACAACCAGAGGAGACTGACAACCAGAGGAGAGACTGACAACCAGAGGAGACTGACAACCAGAGGAGAGACTGACAACCAGAGGAGAGACTGACAACCATCAGGAATCACTCAGCCGTAACACAACAACCATCAGCAGTAAAACAACAGTTGGCAGTAACACAACAGCCAGATTAACAGAACATCCGGATTAACAAAACAGCAGCAGTATCACAACAACAGTCGGCAGTAACACAACAGTGTTTTCAGGTGCTGTGCATCAGAAGCCGGGTTTGCTTCAACCCTTTGTGAATGGAAGATGATCCCCTTTATTTTCTTTGTCCCTTCGGGCCTTTTATGAGTGGGTGTGCTTCTGACTGTGTAAGTGCGTGTGTGTCTTTCCATGACACACGCCCCCCTTCATGTCTATTAGTTTCCACAGTACCCAGCTGCTACCAGATGTTGTTGGTGAAATGATGGTTAAATCAACATCCCGGTTCAACTAGTGGCCATCATCTCTGAGCGCCACTTGGTCTTAACCCACCATCCAGAGAATGGAGTCTCTACAGCTCAGAACTCATCAGTCTGTGAGCTCAGACCACACACACACACACACACACACACACACACACACACACACACACACACACACACACACACACACACACACACACACACACACACACACACACACACACACACACACACACACACACACGTTAGGCTGCAACACAGTCCTGTTAAGTACAGTACATGCAGTGCAGTATATTATACTGCAGGAGAATTAGCTGAAGGCTAGTACATTACCATCATTACAAACACTGTCCGTTAAGTAAAATACACTTAAGACATAGAAACAGTACAGCATAGTATTGCACAGTAAACAGGCACTACTGTACCAAACATGCACTCATACGCATACTGTGGCAATGCCAAATAGCTCCCCGAAAATCAATAATTGCTTCGTAATGAATTGAATAGACGTCAAAGCCAGCAAGGAGGGGGATAATGTCAAGATGGGTTATTTGTACAGTCTGATTAACGATTTTACGGTCCTAAAGGTCTTTCAGCTATAGAAGTTTCTAATATTTGACCCATAGAGTCAGAGAATATCTGTGGCCTTTGCGGAGGAAGTGAGGGAATCTGAGCCATGTGGAAACAGCCTTTTAGTTCAGTTCAGTTCATTTTGTGTGATTACATTTGCATATATCAGCTCAAAAAGTCAGTTTCTCCTCGCTGTCGTTACCCCCCTGTTGTGTGGGTGTCCGACGTGTGGGGGCCATTCCTCGCCCAGCGCGCTTCACTTTATACTGACGCCAGTTCCGGAACTTTCCGACTACACTGCAATATATTTTCATTTTATTTTCCTCCACTCAAACATATAAATAGACTCAAGTAAACACTCAAATAGCCCTGAACAGCTGCTACACCTCGCCTGTTAGAGAGGGAAGAGAGAGGTAAGTGGGTCACTCCAGCCTGTCTCTCTGCCACACACCTACTCCCCCTGAAAGATTCTACTCTCATTCCTCTGGACGTCCTGTTGTGAAGTGGCCCGCATCCAATCTGACAAGATGAATATTTAAATTGCTAATTTAAACAGAACTAAAATATTATAGAATGCAATACTTTTTATACTTTAGTTTTCATAAGAATAAAACATCTTTTCATCTGTCAACATTAGTGCTAAACATGTTTATAACACAGAATCCCTGAAAGTTTTGGCAGAATTGATTGCGTGTGTGGTTGAATGATTACCCAAAATGAGATAACACGTTCCATTCAGTCATAATCCTCTGAATCCACTGAAACAATGACTTGAAAGGAGCAACATCTCCACAATACAAACTAATACTGGTAATACAATACAAACTAGTAATTAGTCAGATTCATCCTTAAAATATATTTACAAAATAACTGCTATATTTTCCCATTTACTGTTTCTAACCCCTCACCCTACTCCTCACCCTACCCCCACCCCTCACACTCACCCTAACCCTCAGCCTCAGCCTCAGCCTTACCCTACCCCTTACCCTCACCCTCATCCTCATCCTACCCCTCACCCTCAACCTCACCCTCAACCTCACTCTGCCCCTCACCCTCACCCTCACCCTCACCCTCACTCTACCCCTCACCCTCAGCCTCACCCTACCCCTCACCCTCAGCCTCCGCCTCACCCGCACTCTACCCCTCACCCTCAGCCTCACCCTACCCTCAGCCTCACCCTCAGCCTCACCCCCACTCTACCCCTCACCCCTCACCCTACCCCTCACCCTACCCCTCACTCTCACCCTAACCCTCACCCTAAGCCTCACCCTCACCCTCAATCTCGACCTCAACCTAACCCTCACCTCACCCCTCAGCCTCACCCTACCCCTCACCCTACCCCTCATCCTTGTCCTCACCCTACCTCTCACCCTCACTCTACCCCTCACCCTCACACTCACCCTCACTCCACCCCTCACCCTCAATCTCGACCTCACCCTCACCCTCATCCTACCCCTCACCCTCACTCACGACAGTGGTGTTCAGATGGCCAGTGAAGATCCCAGCGGTTGTATCTGGTTTTGACGTGTCTCTTCTCTCTTTGGATGAGTTGGCGCTGACTCAGTGACTGCTAGGTGGGCTCTCTGAGGCCGCTCTCCTAATTGTAGGTGAAGTAGCTCTAACCCTAACCCTAACCCTTTCACGCTAATGTATTCTTCCAGACAGAATCAATGCTTTGCTTCACGGTGTGGCCACACGCTCATGAACACATGAAAACACTCCGCAGAGCCGGGGAGGATCATGCCTCCTAGACCCAACCCTACCCGTCTAGGCTTTGCCTTATGGGCTAAGGTGGACCTGTCAGCAGAGCCCAATCAATGGGCTCCGCTCGCAGCTCCACCTTAGCCCATAAGGTTAGGAGCACATTGATTGGGTTAGGGTTAAGGTTAGGATTAGCTAACCCTAACCCAGTGGTTCTCAAACTATTTCGGTCATCCCCCACTTTGGACAAGGGGGAATTTTCAAGCCCCACCTGCCCCCCCCCCCCCCCTCGCCCTAACACAAGGCTAATGAAATATGCAAAGCTTAACATTTTCAAATGTATTGAAGTAACATCATGTAGTATCTTAATTCTTACTCAATAACATCAAATAACAGCATGGTCAATATAGAGATTTACATGGACAGTTCTGATCCGATTAGAAGTTGAAGAACAGCTCTATCGGAAAAAAAGAATTATGTGTAGTCCGCTATTATCTACATTTTAACTTGGAGAGATAGCATCAGCAGCTGCAGTAGTTCGCAATTGGTCCGTCTGTACTTTTGTGCACACCAAACTTGCACAACAAACCCCGTCACGGAAAGTGGATTTTTTGTCTGATTCACGTCTTTGTTATTACTCTGCAAGTAGTTGGGCCACTTATCAACCACAGCGTGTCCGGTTGCTAAGCAACGTCAACGTCTTTGACGGACTATTTCTCTGTGGATCAACACTATGAATAGTAATTTTGAAAGAAATTACCATTACCGGTTTTTGTGAAGATATTGTTTCATTTTGGCAAGGAGCCGTGTAATTTGCGGATAATGTATAGAATGTCACCCTTCAGGGCGAAGCAAGACACCTCCACTTCACGTCGGGGTCCGGTTCGCTGTCGGGGCTTATTGTCCCGATAAGGACCGGCGTTCTGTACAGCATTATCCCTTACATTTATTATATAAGCCCAGACCAACATGAAGCTGCTTTCACACTGCCGCACGGAAACTCGCCGCCTCCATTCATTTCAACGAGGGAAGACCGGCAGAGGGGAGACGGTTACACAAAAGCGGCTGAAAACCAGGAAAGCGGTTGCCGCCCCACTGAACGGGCACACAGATTTTTGCACAGATATTCCTTCGCCTCTACCGCTTCAGCTTTCCCCGTGTTGAAAACTTTCTCGGCGGTAGCAGGAGCAGCAGCAGCCGCTTTTGACAACGCCTGGCTCTTCACACCGCCGCGCTGAACCCTCCGGCAGCGAGGCGGTTAAAGGGCGGTTGCCGCGCGGCTGTGTGCAAAGCACCGTGCGTGAGAGACATACGAACGTACGCTTGCCACTTTTGTAAATGCCATACATACAGTACATTTGGATTGCATAGATCTATGGGACAGGAATAGATCTATTCCAATTAGAAATCCAATAGGATCAGATATTTCCATGTAAACGCGGTTAGTGAAATTTCCTCCCGTTTGTCGCGCCCCACCTGTCACGTCTCTTCCCCACCGGTGGGGCGCGCCCCACACTTTGAGAACCGCTGCCCTAACCCAATCAATGTGCTCCTGCTGGACTCCAGTCACAAAGACCTTAGTCACAGGGCACACATTCTCCTAACCCTAACCCTAACCCTAACCCTACGCATGATCAAGAGAATAAAGCGAGACTGTAACTTCTGACTCAATACGTATTTCATTGAGTCAGAAGTTACAGTCTCGCTTTATGATATCACCCCATTCGCAACACACCACACTGTGGCAGAAACACCACCCGGACTGTTAATCACTCTGTACTAGCCAGCCCATCTATGCTGGCTTCCACTCACACCAAATATGATAACTCATCTGTCAGCTTCGGACTCCTCAACGTCCGCTCACTTACAAACAAAGGACACCTCATCCATGATCTCCTCACTGACCGCAAGCTCGACTTCCTCTGTTTGACTGAAACCTGGCAACAACCAAATGACTTCTCCTCACTGAACGACTCCAGCCCACCGGACTTTACTTACCTCTCCCACCCCCGTAGCCACGGCCGTGGGGGAGGTATTGCAGTCATTCACCATAAGAAGTGGAAAGTCCTACCACAGTCACTGCCTGTCTTCTCCTCATATGAACATCTTGCAATTACACTCCCTGGACCCACTCCCACCATCATTGCCACTTTCTACCACCCTCCCAAGCCCCACAGTGACTTCTTAAATGATTTTGCCGTCTTACTCACCCATCGATCCACTCTATCACCAAACATCATATTACTAGGGGACTTCAATATACACATGGACAACATTAATTCACCTCTCACCAGAGACTTTTCATCATGCCTGGACAGTTTTGGACTCCATCAATTCTTCAACCTTCAACACACACAAAAGGACACACTCTGGACCTAATCTGCTGCTCTGGTCTCACCCCCTCCAACTGCACAGCTGACGATCTCCATGTGAGTGACCATTTCCTCATCTCTTTTAGCACTGCACTCTGCCTCTCAAGAATCAAGTCATCACGCTTCATTTCATTCCGGAACTTAAAGAACATCAACATTGACACTCTCTGCTCCAACATTACACACTATTCTGATCCCGGACTGTTCTACCACCCCCAACGAAATGATAACCCTCTACAACACAAGTCTAAACAACATCCTCAACTCCCTCGCTCCACTCAAAACACTCTCTGTCTCTTTCTCCACAATTCCCCCCTGGTATACCCCTCATCTCCACTCCATGAAAACTAAAGGCCGCCAACTGGAACGACTCTATAAGAAAACTGGACTCACCATTCACAAAGAAATGTACATAACCCACATACGCCATTACAAGGACTCAATCATCCAAGCCAAAACAAATCACTACTCCGCTCAGATAATCTCCAATGAAGGAAACACCAGATCACTGTTCACACTGCTCAACAGAACTCTCCAGCCACCTGACTCCTTACCTCCCCACCTGTATTCAACTGACACCTGTAACTCCCTAATGCAGTTTTTCAATGACAAAATCTCCATCATTCACCAACACTTAGATTCAGACTCATTTCCCTCTCTCCCACCTGCACTTCCTCTCCTCCCACCAGCACCTCTGCCACACTGTCAGCACTTCTCTAGTTTCCAACCTCCCACTGACCTTCAAATCTATGACCTCATCCGTAAATCCAAACCCTCTACCTGTCAGCTTGACCCCCTTCCCACCACCCTTGTCAAATCTTGTCTCCCCTCTGTGCTTCCCCTCATATCTGCCATCATTCACTCTTCACTCACCACTGGAACTGTTCTCTCACCCCTCAAAACTGCAGCTATCACCCCTATCCTGAAAAAAACCCGGTTTAGACCCCAACAACTACAATAATCTCCGCCCCATCTCCAACCTACCTTTCATATCCAAAATCCTTGAAAAAATAGTCGCCACCCAATTACACACCCACTTAACTCAAAACTCCCTCTATGACCCTTTTCAATCTGGTTTCCGCCCCCGCCACAGCACCGAAACTGCACTCATAAAAATCACCAACGATCTTCTCACTGCAGCTGATTCCGGTTCACTTTCCATCCTCATCCTCCTCGACCTAAGTGCAGCTTTTGACACCATTTCCCACCCCATCCTCCTTCATAGACTCTCCTCCATCGGCATCACCCACACCCCCCTTCACTGGTTCCACTCCTATCTCTCAGGCCGCACTCAGTTCATCCAGCTCAAATCCTTTAAGTCTGACCCCTCCCCAGTCACTACAGGTGTGCCCCAGGGCTCTGTCCTGGGGCCCCTTCTCTTCATCACTTATCTCCTCCCCCTTGGCACCATCTTCCGTAAATACAACATCCATTACCACTGCTACGCGGATGACACCCAGCTCTACCTTTCCAGTAAACCAAACTCCACACTCCCACCCTCTTCCCTCATCACCTGCTTAACCGAAATCAAATCCTGGCTAACTTCCAACTTCCTCAAATTAAACAGTGATAAAACAGAAATCCTTCTAGTTGGCACCAAATCTACACTATCCAAAATTGACCGTTTCCCTCTTCTTATCGACAGTTCCTCAGTTTCCCCCTCCCCTCAGGTTAAGAGTCTGGGTGTCATCCTTGACAGCACTCTATCATTCAAATCTCACATCAATAACACCACTCGGGCTGCCTACTTTCATCTACGTTATATCAATTGACTCCGTCCCTCCCTCACTCCCAACACCGCCTCCATCCTTGTCCACAGCCTCGTCACCTCCCGTCTTGATTATTGCAACTCTCCTCTTCGGTCTTCCTCACAAGTCTCTCCATAAGCTTCAACTGGTTCAAAACTCCGCTGCACGTATCATCACCAAAACCCCTTCTTCCCACCATATCACTCCCATCCTACAGCAACTTCATTGGCTCCCGGTCACATTACGAATCCAATTCAAAATCCTTCTGTATACTTTCAAAGCTATCCACAACCTCGCCCCTCCATACTTGTCTGATCTTCTCCACATTGCCACTCCAGCACGCTCCCTCAGATCTTCCTCCTCTCTCCACCTCACTGTCCCCCCTGCTCTCCTCAGCACCATGGGGAGCAGAGCTTTCAGTCGCTCTGCTCCCCGACTCTGGAATTCTTTACCATCTCACATCCGTAACATTGACTCTCTCCCTCTTTTCAAAACAAAAATCAAAACCCACCTGTTTCAAATTGCCTATCCACCCCACCACCCCTCACCCTAACACTTCCCTTTTATTCTGCACAGTTTTATTTATTTGTTCTTTTCATTTTTCATTCTTCTTTATTGTTGTTTATTCTGTGCTTTTTAATGTTGTTTATTCCATGCTGTGTGTTTTGTTTTGGTATTGTTTATTGATGATTTATTCTGTGTTTTTGATGATTTTAACTGCTGTAAAGTGTCCTTGAGTGGCGTGAAAGGCTCTTTCTAAATAAAATTTAGTATTATTATTATTATAGAATCTCTGAACACCGGCCGATGCCGAGCGACAATGCTTCTCCTACGTCTGCTGCCACTGGGGGCAGAGCTAGGAAAAAACCTAAGACCCCATCTGCGGCGAGCAGCAAGGCCCCTCCCACGTCCTCTCCAAACGAGAGGCGGTAAGAGGAACCGCTGGCAGGCGTAACAATGAACAGAGCATCTAGACGGCATAGCCTACACAAAATAGAACTGATTGAATCTATTTGGGCTGGCATAAGGTGTTAGTTTCTGTTGAACCGTCACTATGGGGAACGGAGGAATAGTGTTTCAGTCCAGGGGAGATAAGCAGCGACACAAAGAGCAACGTGTGTGTGTGTGTGTGTGTGTGTGTGTGTGTGTGTGTGTGTGTGTGTGTGTGTGTGTGTGTGTGTGTGTGTGTGTGTGTGTGTGTGTGTGTGTGTGTGTGTGTGTGTGGTATGGTGTCTCTACCCTGTAACCCCAGTACAGACAGGATGTCAGCGGCACGTGGCAACGCAGCTGAAGTAGTCAGCCAGGAAGTGGTCAGTTAGAGCATGGGATCTAATTGGTGTGAACTTTAATAAACTCAGCAGGAAAAACATTTATTGATGTGTTGGTCATTAAACCATCGCTATATTACTATTTTATGATTAATTATTGAGGCAAACACACAAACACACACAGACACACACCAAAATTGACACAAATGGGTTGACCATTTTGAGTATTCTTAGTCCGTAATGAATTTAAATTAAAGTCACACTCAAACAATATCTAATTAAAATGCAGCGGTGTTGTACTACAGCGACATCAGCCCTGGGGTGGGCGGAACCACACTGACCAGTCAACAGCTAACAAGCTAAGAGACGGGCGGACAACCTTATCTCTCGTCCTATGGAGAGCCGCCGCAGGGCCATAAATAAACATGAACTCACAGCTGAGCGCCACACGCCAGTATCACTGCTGAAATGCACAAACGTTGCACTACGCACACGCACGCACACACACACACACACCCATACCCACCCACACATGCACATACGCACACACACACACACACACTCACACACACACACTTACACACACACACGTAACAGGGTGTAATATCAGTGAGGCTATGAGGCTGTCTACCTCAGTGAGGCTGTCCACATCAGTGAGGCTGTCTACCTCAGTGAGGCTGTCCACATCAGTGAGGCTGTCCACATCAGTGAGGCTGTCCACATCAGTGAGGCTGTCCACATCAGTGAGGCTGTCCACATCAGTGAGGCTGTCCACATCAGTGAGGCTGTGAGGCTGTCTACCTCAGTGAGACTGTGAGGCTGTCTACCTCAGTGAGACTGTGAGGCTGTCTACCTCAGTGAGGCTGTGAGGCTGTCTACCTCAGTGAAGCTGTCCACATCAGTGAGGCCGTGAGGCTGTCTACCTCAGTGAAGCTGTCCACATCAGTGAGGCTGTGAGGCTGTCTACCTCAGTGAGGAGTGAGATGAGTGAGGAGGACTGAGGAGGAGTGAGAGGAGTGAGGAGGAGGGTTGAGAGGAGTGAGATGAGATGAGTCCATATTCCCGCCTGCCTATCCCTGGCCCAATCAGAGAGCTGCGAACAGATAGGGTGCTCTGGTCAGAGAGAGGGTGCTCTGGTCAGAGATAGGGTGCTCTGGTCAGAGAGAGGGTGCTCTGGTCAGAGAGAGGGTGCTCTGGTCAGAGAGAGGGTGCTCTGGTCAGAGAGAGGGTGCTCTGGTCAGAGATAGGGTGCTCTGGTCAGAGAGAGGGTGCTCTGGTCAGAGAGAGGGTGCTCTGGTCAGAGAGAGGGTGCTCTGGTCAGAGATAGGGTGCTCTGGTCAGAGATAGGGTGCTCTGGTCAGAGATAGGGTGCTCTGGTCAGAGATAAGGTGCTCTGGTCAGAGAGAGGGTGCTCTGGTCAGAGATAGGGTGCTCTGGTCAGAGAGAGGGTGCTCTGGTCAGAGAGAGGGTGCTCTGGTCAGTGGGCTCCAGCTCTCTATAGTAAGAAAACAAAGGGCGGCGCGGAAGAGGCTTTTGATTTGAAGTGTCAGCCGCATTGGACTTTTACTTTGAAGGCAGTCGTTGGGGATTCCAAGGGGGTTCAATGCCGGCACCTTGGGGCAACTAGAGCAGGGAGGAGGGAGGACAGGAAAGGAACAGAGAGGTCAGCGGCTCTGGACCGTGGAAACGCTACAATAGAGAGTAAATAAATCCCATTTAGTCTTCACCCGCAACAACCTCTAATCCCTCCCCCTCCCTCCCCCTCCCTCCTTCCTCTGGACTCCAGTGTGTACAGAAGCCGTTGGCAGGATGACACCGTTAAGAACAGGAGGGGGGGGACTAATGGTTACCACAATATTGTATGAGTGCAGACAAACACACACTGCAAGGCAATGCGCACATCCTTTATAATGAGTTTAGACATGCTGTGGTAACCCACTTCCCGATTGCCGGGTTCCAGGTACGAATCACACGCTGAAAGAGGGTTAGGCCTCACTCGGCATTTATTGCAATGATCTCCGACATGGAACACAATCACTATCTAGAGGGTCTCCGTGAGCCTCTTGTCGATCGTGGTCTCGAGCGCTTCCTTCTGGCCATCTCGCTCCTGTTCTTCCCTCTCGTCAGTTCTCCTGCTCCTTTTAAGATGGCTCCCGGGCCTTTTCCTCCCTCCGGCCAGGTGTCCCCTATCTCGCTGATTGGGGGGAGAGAAGTGATGCTCCCTGTCGCCGTTTAGTGGGTGGCGGTGGTATACGCCGTCCATGGCTATACCTCAGACCCCCCCGGGCCGAGGTTTAAGGGGCGGGATGCCACAATACTTGAAGCCTAATGGGAGGAGACACACACACACACACACACACACACACACACACACACACACACACACACACACACACACACACACACACACACACACACACACACACACAACTGCTGAATGGTTTCATCTTTAGAATAATTTCTGGCACAATATCGCCTGGCACCCAAACGCAATTAAACTACTGACTATAGATCTATAAATATAGATCTAGATCTATTAATATTGATCTATATAGATCTTTAAAAATAGATCTGGGAAAGCAATATGAGGAGAATGTAGCACACGCAACAAAACAACAAGGCGGTACAAGCAAAGCTAAATATGCGCCCCAGTACACACACACAATCAAATACACACACAAGCTTAATCCAGAATAACAATATATTGGATTATTTTATACTAACAGCCTGAAATGATTGTGGCTCCAGCGGATGAAGGCAGTCTGGGGTCTCAGAGTAGGAATATATGTGTATATATATATATATATATGAACTTACCACAAAAAGTAAGGAAATTTGTGTTTGGTTCATTATTTCTCTGTGGTAACAACATTTTTTTGGCAATAAATCTTATACCATTGGGAAGCCTGTATAGTTCCCTTTCAAATGGTGCTCCATTTGTAAGGAACATGCACTTTTGGGAGGAGCAGCAGAGCTGAATATGTGGGTTGCGCCCATGAAAAATTTGCCAAATCTTCTCTGCCAATGCCAAACAGCATATTCTGCCCTTGATTCAATCAGTGTTTTGTGGATTGGATGATTGAAGTTTGAGGAAACAAGACATATTGGCAACTGAACAATTTATTCATTTCACAAACAGGAGCCTCGGTAGCATGTGGAAGAACCATACACAGCCACAGCCATAATGCCGCAACTTGGTTTTGCGGAACAACAGCTTGAAGTTGCCCCATCAGGTGCCAATTAGGCACCTGATTGGCACCTGATGGGGGTACCAGAAGCTCAAAACAAGTGTCAATAGCAACAGCAAAATAAACTGTTTGGCAATGGCAGAAAGATTTGGCAAATTCTTTATGGGCACAACCCACATACTCAGTGCTGCTCATCTGCCCATACACACATTAGATTAGATTAGTCTGTCTGTCTGTCTGTCTGTCTGTCTGTCTGTCTGTCTGTCTGTCTGTCTGTCTGTCTGTCTGTCTGTCTGTCTGTCTGTCTGTCTGTCTGTCTGTCTGTCTGTCTGTCTGTCTGTCTGTCTGTCTGTCTGTCTGTCTGTCTGTCTGTCTGTCTGTCTGTCTGTCTGTCTGTCTGTCTGTCTGTCTGTCTGTCTGTCTGTCTGTCTGTCTGTCTGTCTGTCTGTCTGTCTGTCTGTCTGTCTGTCTGTCTGTCTGTCTGTCTGTCTGTCTGTCTGTCTGTCTGTCTGTCCATACTCCACCTATGGAAGTGTGTATATATCTCCACCTCACAGCCACAACCCTAACGTCTCTAACCCTAACGTCCCTAACCCTAACGTCTCTAACCCTAACCCTGACGTCTCTAACCCTAACCCTAGCCTCAGCTGCGAGCGCTAAATGTGTAAATAGGTAAATCTTTATTTGAAATGGAGCTGGAGACATCCCCATCTCTGATGGCTCTCTATCGCTATTGTTACAAGATTTGCTTTCAAGAAGTGCTTCATATATGGTCTAAATAAACAGTCTGAGAAGATATTACGTAACATGTGTCATAGTATGAGGGTTTAAATATAAAATCGAATATATAACAGGAAAATACATTTCTGAAGACATTGCAGTGTGAATGCTGACGAAATGCTGACACCAACCGGAGTTTGCTAAAAATGAGCATTTAGGGGTTGAATGGAGTTTAACATGAGTTCTAAAGTTCCAAGTCTGAATGAAGTGAGAAAAACATAAACCTTTCAGTGTCTCCAATACTAGTATTAATATAGTAAATATTAATATGATAATATTCATAGATTAACAAGGGTCAACACCTGATGCTCAACAAGTAGAAGTAGAATTATTTAATTATCTTAAAACAAGAAGCATTATACTTATTAAGCTTTAGTGTTTTAATGTGAAATATTGAATATTTACTTAGTATAAAAGATATTAAAAAAAGCTTTGATCAGTCTAAGGATCCAAATGGGATGATTTGTTAAATGAAGGAAGGAAAGAAATCCAAAGGTTAGACAAGGAGTCTTGAAGTCTGTCTGCCCGTTGACTTCCATTACAAAACGACCAAGCTGAATATACTGAAGATATTTTCTAAGAGAAAGATGATGTGGTGGCTGAAGCGTGACAATGTGTGAGTCTGGGGTGAAACACTTGAGGTCCAGGAGACGGCAGAATTAGTTGAATAACCTGTGTTGTGATTCGGCATTCGCACCAATAAGGGTCTGGATGAAACGCATAGTCTATGAAGCCTCCAGCATTCCCCCCTCTTATAGCACGGCACACGTATTGTTTAACATCACATTCACAATGTAACAGGATACATGGAAGTATTGATATGTGCATTTCAATATTTTGTTCCATTCCCTATTCTAATGTCTCCATCGTTAATCAGTCGAGCAGCCGAGTTTCACAGAGCGAATGCTTCTAATTGGACAAGCTCAAACTAATAGGAGCTATTTTGAGAGTTTTGGCGGAGGCGAAAAGGGATTATCCCTGGCATACAGAATGAGGCCAGAGAGGAGTGGAACTCTTTATGACCGTTTCCAGCTCTACTCCTCATCCTCCCTGCCATCTACGTTGGCCTGAATCACTGCAGGGGGTCATAAGGTTGAGTGGAGTGTCTCCAATTTTACAGCCCAGAAAGCCCAATCCAAGGTCTAAACCGCATGAGTGCACGGATGGACACATGCACCCACTTATGCACCCACTATGACGGAGCAAAGGCATGCACAGGCATCTGTGTGTATGTGTCTAATTCTGAGTGTGTTTGAGTGTGTGTTCGCAAAAATTGTGCGTGAGTGTGCGTATCTGCGTGTGAATGTGCGTGTGTATGTATGTGCATGTTTGCATGCATAATTTGTGCATTTACAGCTTAGCCGAAAAGAGTGAAGGCAGTAACCCCATGGCATTCCTCGATCAGCTGTTTAAAGAACTTGCAGTGCCGGGAGGATTGAACATCATTCGTGCCTATCGCACTTGTGTGTGTATGTGTGCATGTGTGTGTGTGTGTGTGTGTGTGTGTGTGTGTGTGTGTGTGTGTGTGTGTGTGTGTGTGTGTGTGTGTGTGTGTGTGTGTGTGTGTGCACGGCTGTTACCTCGTCAAACGAGGCACTGTATGTGTGACTGCCACCACTTTACCACTGGTGTCCATCAGGCCCAGGGCCCTCTTGGAGACCTCTCTGCCCATCCTGGTGGTGATACCTCCAAGCTTCTCCCCACAGCCTCCCCACAGCCTCCTCCCAGCCTCCTCACTGCCTCACCCCAGCCTTTTTTCTTCTCATAGCTCCCCCCCACCCCATCCCCCCTCCCCCGTCCCCATCCCCCCCTCCTGACTGCCCCCCTTAATTCCATTATGATTGAGACGATGTTATCCACCTCTGAACTCCATTATCGCCACGGCGACAGGCAGACAGCTCTCATTACCATGTTCTAATCTGCTGTTTAATAAAACGAGAGAGAGAGAGAGAGAGAGAGAGAGAGAGAGAGAGAGAGAGAGAGAGAGAGAGAGAGAGAGAGAGAGAGAGAGAGAGAGAGCGAGAGCGAGCTTTTGGCATACATTATGTATGTTAGGCAGTCAATAGCATATAAACCCATTCTGCTCCCTCTTCTGTCCCCGCCTATCTCTTGTATCTGGGGTCTGTATCTACCTGTCAAAGGGCTGTCAAAGGGCTGTGCAAATCAGACAGGTCATCACTTGGCATGTCAAACTTTTAACTAGAGCATCATGTCTTATCCATTGTAGTATCATCAGTTGAGTCTAAAATGGGGCCTAATTTCCTTTAATGAACACGTTCAAAACCTCATCCCTGCAGTCCGATTCCATCCTACTCTTTCTTTATTAGGCCTACGACTTAATCAGGGAACAGAAGATGTGGTCAAAAAACCTCTAAGTGAGGGAAAATGAGGGAGAAAGGTTCTGGTGACATACCTCTCCCGAAATTAACTCTCTAATTCTAATTTATCTTACATCCTATGCCTGGCAGCGAAAATGAGGTTATGAACTTTGGCTCCGGAACACATATGGAGTTGAATAAGTATCAGCCAAAGAAGAAAACTGCAAACAAACAAACGTCAGCAACATCAAGACAGTGAGCGCGATATTAGAATGATTATGCAACAAACAGCTGACTTGAACCAAAAGCTGGATGCGACAACAGCGAGTGATGATCAGCTGGGTTAGTGATTTGGATGATGCCGAGGCTGACATTCAGAAAACCACGAAATGGGTGAAGTCTCGAATTGACGAACTTGTGGAACAGATGGATTACTTGGAGATTAAGTCAAAACAAATAGTTTGTGCTTTTACAACGTAGCTGAAAAGAGTGACGGGAGTAACATCATGGCATCCATTTACTCCTACAACACCTGCTAAAAACGCCTGCTAGAATCCTATGCTATTCTAGGAAAAAGAACCTCATTGCCTGAGGGTTTTCAGAGAAAATAGTAAGAATTGTCCAAAATGCTGCGCCACGCAGCAGCCGGCAGAAGTGCTAATGTTGCGCTATGCAGCTCCCGGTAGGAGGGGCGCTGTTGCGTGACGCAGCATCCAGCGCGAATGGAACTTGGAGTGCCGGGAGAATTTAAAATCATTCGTGCCCATCACACTTCAAGAACGTAAAGACTTTGTTCGGCCGATTATTGACGCCTTCCTCAATAAAAAGCACTAAAAGACACGTTTTGCAAGCTGCCTGCTCAAAGAAGGAAATAATGCAAAAAGGTATGTGGATTAATTCAGATTGCGAGCCTGTATGAATGTGTGTTTTATATCTGTTAAATTTAGTTTTTTTGTTTATCTATTGTTTTATGTATTTCGTAAATCCTTGCTTTTGTTCTTGAAAGGACTACTATGGATAAATCATGACAATTAATTACATGGAATGTTAAAGGTATAGGACATCCTAGCAAAAGGAAAATAATACTTACAGCTCTCAACTAACAAACTCACCTTTCACCTGACGAACACCTTAAATTAGAGAAAGACTGGGTTGGAAAAATTGTCTTCGATCTCTTAAAACAATCAGCCGAGGAGCTGCTATTTGGATCCATGAACACATATCTTTTGAATTAACTTATCAGTATGCAGATGCAGAGGGAAGATATATTTTGGTGAATGGGAACATTTGGGGCAAACAGATAACTATCCTTAATATATATGCTCCTAATACAGATACACCTACATTCATCTCTGATATGGTCACTCTTTTGAATACACAATGCACAACACGGTTTGATGGGAGGAGATTAAAATGTAACTCTTTCACATTTGGATAAATCCTCACACTCTGGAGGTTCTTACGCTGAATCCACAAAAATGATGCGTGCTTTGGGATCAGAAACAGGGTTAATAGATGCATGGAGAGAAACTAACCCTACATCTATACATCTTACTCTCGTTTCAATTTTCTTCCTAAAAATGTATTAAGCTTGTTTCTTCTTGTGAAATACATGAAATCTCTATATCAGACCATGCAATGGTCCCCTTGGAAATTATGCTAAGCTTTCAAATTGGAAATCTGGAGATTTAATAAACCTGCTATTAGAAGATGAAATGCTCTCTAAAAAAATGATAGAGTGGATTATTAACTCTCTCATTTTAAGGAGGTTGTCTCATATCTGGCTGTAGGTGAGTTTGGTAACTAAGATTCCTAGTGTTTAGAATTACGATAGCTTGTTCTAACTTTCCATCTGTTACTGCAGTGTGATTTAGGCCTGTGCTGCTGTGATCAGTTAAGTGGTCGTTCTTGCTAGTTTCTGCCACTTGCTGTGGGAACAAAAGTCTTGATAGCTGGGCGGAGCTAAGTCTGTCTGAGCTACCTGGTTCATTTAAGGGCTAGCTACTATTGGCGTCAGGCCCAGCAAACAAAGACTAAGGGAGACTCTCTGTGGGAGTCAAGAGACAGGAAACAAAGACTAAGGGAGTCTCTCTGTGGGAGTCAAGACCCGGAAAACAAAGACTAAGGGAGTCTCTCTGTGGGAGTCCCTCGAGGAAGCCCGGGGAGGCCACCTGCCCTATTGTAGCTATGTGTCATACTTCACACATTGTCAGGATTTCCACCCGTAGACAGCGTTACCATAGCTCCTCTGCTCGGGGCAGTAACACGTCTAATCTATGGCATCCACCTACCCTTGCTTACACTGACCTTGAGGTGATGGGAGGACTCTGGAACTGCCATTCGGCGGTCAAGAAGGCAGACTCAATTTCAGCCTATGCGTCCCCCATGACGCTTCACTTCCTGGCCCTGACAGACTTGGATCACTCCAGAGAACTCTGCTACCCCTGCTGCCCTCTCCACCGTCTACTCATTCTTGCACACCCCTAGACCATCTGAGCGAGGAGGAGGGACTGGCCTCCTCATCTCGCCCATGTGGTCCTACCAGGTCCTTCCACTAGAACACTTGGCCAGATCTGCGTTTGAACTCCACGCTGTCACTGTCACCATTCCTATCAAGCTCTCCATTGTGGTGATCTACCGTCCTCCAGGTCCCCTCGGTGACTTCTATGATCAGATGGATGCCCTCCTCAGCTGCTTTCCTGAGGATGGCACACCACTCGTTATCCTCAGCGACTTCAACATCCTGCCAGAGAAGTTGCACTCACCTGAACTAGCCAACTTTTTCGCCACCTTTGACTTAACACTATCCCCTTCTTCCCCACGACAACACAGGGCCGGGAACCAGCTTGACCTAATATTCACTAGGTCCTGCGGGCACCTCTCTGCTCCTCTCTCCGTACCCCGCCCTCCCTGTGTCTGACCATCACTTTGGTTGATTTTTCTCTCCCCCTCGAAATCCTCTCCCCCCCTCCTCTCTAGTCCCCGCGTTGTCACCACTCACGCCGCACTTGCCTCGACCCACCTCCCGACCTCAAATTCCCTCTCTCCTAACTACCCTTTGCCTCTACTGTTCTGTCTTCACTACCTTCTATCGAACGATTCTCTCAACTATCTACAGATGAATCTTCAGACACTTTGCTATTCTCCCTCTCCTCCCTGTTGGATACCCTCTGCCCCTTCCACTCCAGACCAGCGCGATCCACACCCACCTCCCCCTCCTTGGCTGTCCGATCCTCTGCAGACTTGTAGAACAAAGTTGCGGGCAGGGCAGCTGAGAGGAAATGGAAGAGATCAGACTGTCCTAATGATCTATCCCACTATCTTTTTCTTCTTTCTGATTTCCTCTATGTCTGTATCTTACAACCATCTAGTGCTGTCAACAACCAAATCTGCTCCTACTGACCAAAATCAACTCCACTGCCTCAAACCTCAGGAAACTGTTCTCCCTGTTCTCGACCCTCCTCAACTCTCCCTCAACCCCACCTCCTTGCTGCCTCACTGCTGATGACTTTGTTACCTACTTTACCCAGAAAGTGAAGGACATCAGCTCCTCTTTTATCCCTGCCTCCATCCTCCCTCCTCCAATCCCCTCTTCTGTCTTTACCCAATTTAGCCCTCTCACCTCTGACGAGGTCAACAGAATATTAACATCTAACCATGCCACCATCTGGCCCCTTGACGCTATCCCCTCCTCTCTCCTCCAGGATGTCTCAAGCGAGATCCTGCCATTTCCCACCTTACGTATCAACTCCTCCCTCACTTCAGACATTGTTCCAGCGTCTTTCAAGACTGCCAGAATAAAGCCTCTCCTCAAAAAACAACTCTTAATACCAACGACATCCATAACTACAGACCGGTATCTCTTCTTTCATTCCTCTCTGGAACGTCTGGAAACTGGAACGTGCCTTTGCTAACCAACTGTCCTCCTATCTCTCATCTAACAAACTGCTTGACCCTCACCAGTCAGGCTTCAAGAAGGCACACTCCACTGAGACGGCTCTCCTCGCTGTGACTGAATCCCTCCGTTCTGCCAGAGCCTCGTCCCTCTCATCGGTTCTCATTCTCCTTGACCTGTCCGCAGCATTTGACACGGTGAACCACCAGATCCTCCTTGCCACTCTTGCCGAACTTGGCATCGCTGAATCTGCTCTTTCCTGGTTTACATCCTACCTGATGAACCGCACCTATCAAGTGACATGGAATGGCTCTGGTGTCCCTCAAGACTCTGTACTGGGGCCTCTTCTGTTCTCCCTCTATACCAGACCTCTGGGCTCTGTTATTTCATCACATGGCTTTTCCTATCACTGCTATGCTGACGACACTCAGCTATTTCTCTCTTTCCCTTCATCTGATAAAGCCCTGATTGCAACACGCATATTGGAATGTCTGGTGGACATCAGCACCTGGACAACTTCTCATCACCTGAGGGTTAACCTCAACAAAACCGAGCTCCTGGGCAATCCCAGGGAAAGATTGCCCACCCATGGACTAACTGGTCACCGTTGAGAACATCCCTGTATCTCCTTCTCCAACTGCCAGAAACCCTGGTGCGGTATTGGACAATCAGTTATGCTGCACCTCGTACATCACTGCGGTGGCCCGATCCTGGAGATTTGCAGTTTACATCATCCGCAGAATCCGGGCCTTCCTCACAAGGGAAGCAGCTCAGCTTCGAGTCCAATCACTGGTCATCTCCCGCCTCGACAACTGCAACTCACTCCTGGCTGGACTTCAAGCCTCGGCGATTAAATCTTTGCAGCGCATCCAGAATGCGGCAGCGTGCCTCGTGTTCAACCTACCGAAGCTCTCCCATGTGACCCCTCTCTTCCGGGACCTCCACTGGCTCCCTGTAGTAGCTCGCATCAAATTTAAGCTGATGGTACTGGCACACAAGGCAGTCGATGGAACTGCCCCGGCCTACCTCCAAGCATTGCTAAAGCCACACACTCCAGCTCCGATCCCTCCAACTCAATCCGAGACACGTCAGCTGCACGTCTGGTACCTGTTCTGGCGCATACCGCTAAGAGATAGCAAAGGTTGTTTCTGCAAAGTCACCAACTTTTCCTTGGTTTGGACCATCAGTGGTGGAACGAGCTCCCTCGCACCGTTTTCAGGACCAGCAGAGTCGCTCACTATCTTCTTCCGAAAAAAAGACTCAAGACTCACCTGTTCAGAGTCCACCTCGACTCCGCATAGCCACCCTCTCCCTTTTGGCCACCACTGTACACTGTATTGTGTTGCAGTATTGTATATAGTACTTAACTGTAGCATCCACTGCAGTACTGCTAATCATTACTGAACACTGGAATTGTTTAGCATATGATTGTTTACTTGCA